>VWZP01009877.1:47117-60851 GCA_013396995.1 Dicaeum eximium | reverse complement strand
ACATTCCCGGGAACACCCGGCAGGGCTCTGGATGAGCAGGGACATTCCCGGGAACACCCGGCAGTGCTGCTGCCCGCGGTGCCATGTGCAGGTGAGCTCATGGTGCAGGTGAGCAGCTCCCGCTGCTGCAGCCAAACCCTCCCGGCCCGGGGACAGCCCTGTCCTGGGGATGTCCCTGTCCTGGGGATGTCTCTGTGCCGGGAATGTCCCTGTCCTGGGGATGACACAGCCCCGGGAATGTCCCCGCCCTCACCCAGCAGTCCAGTGGCACCGCTGACACCGGGACAGTGCCAGGGATGTCCCCTGCAGCTCCCTCAGTGCTGCGCTTGTCCCAGCCTGCAGTGACAGAATCCCGTGCTGGCTTTGGCCGTGGCTCCCATGGCTTTTCCTCCTGAAACGCTCAGGCCCTTCCCCCTCAGTTTTCCCAGTAAATCCCATTCGTTCCCAGTCCCTGCCGGGATGTGCTCCACGAGCGGGAGCTGATTCACCCCCCTGCTAAAGCACAATAAATGCAGATCCTGCAAATACCCGAGCTGGGCTCCTCAAACCCCAGAATGTACCCGCAGGGAGCACACAGCCCGAAATTCCCAGCAGGATAATCAGGCTCTGCCCAGGGATTCCAGGGGCTGTGCCCTGAGCTCCCAAACCCTGGGGCCATTCCCAGCCCTTCCTGTGCCGCTCTGGCACGGGGTCACTTGGACATTCCAGTCTGATCGGCCTCAGCCGGGGAAAGGAACCCCCAGTAAAGCATTCCCAACCCCTTCCCCCTCTGGATATTGGGAATTACAGCTGGGGAACTGTCACAGCAAAGTGTGACACGAGTCACACAGACACAGCAAACTCCAGCTGGGAAAAGGCAAAGAAGAAGGAGCTTTATTTTGATTTTCATATTGTATAAAGTTTTGGGAACGGCCGTGGGTTGGAGAATGAGGTCACCACCTCTCCAACCACACTGGTCCATTACAGCTCCATCAAACATTTCTCCTCCCAGGAGGAGGAAAGAAAAACAAAAGGGCAGTTAGCAAAACATCTGTGTGTTTACAGAAAAACCTCGTGAGAAACTTTATCACACAAATGAAAGCATCAGAAGGCTGAAACTCAGGACAGGGAGCAGGGGAGGGAAGCCCCCAGGGCAGGCTCTGCTCGGGCTCAGTTCCTCCCCTCTGCATTCCCAGGAATGGCAGGGAGTGTGATCCGTGCTGAAAGGTGAAGGTTCTGTGATCCAAATCAAAGTTTACTGTTTAAACACAGCTTTGAGAGCTTCAAGGGGGGCTAAAGAACACCTGGAATTTTGTTCCTTCTCCCTCCTGCAGAGGATTAAGTTTTACACTCCGGAAATTGTACAAGGATCAGCCAAATAAAAATACAGGATTTCTGATTTACAGGAAATACAGGATTTCTGATTGACTGGCTCTCCCCAGGGAGCACCTCCCACAATTGAAAATTCCCATTTTCTGCCTGGTTCCTCACTTTGGAGCATCCTTTCAGAGCATGGGTAGGTGCTCTTCCCCCCATTATTTTTTTCCTTCCTTCTTTTATCGATACATTTTGCTTTGGCAATCTGAATTTCCTATTTTTATCTGAGCAAGCCAGCCTCGCTGAGACGTGCTGGGCTCGGAGTGGAAGCGATAAACCCACAGAAACCCAGAGATAACGGCAAAATTCTGGATCTTCATTCTTCTTCTCCTGCCAAGTTTGGAATGCAAATTGCAGGGACCTGTGGTGTAGTGCTTAAAGCTGAACAAATGCAGCTTCAAGTCTAAAATCTCATAAAGAGCCAGAAGAGGCTCTGAGGATTCCCAGGCTCGAGCTGGAGCTCGGAAATGCCACGGGAGGCACATTTCATCCACAATGTGACGTGTCAGGACAATCCAGGCAGCAAATTCATTCCCAGGCTGGCTCTGTGACATTTATCTCAGGTGCCCGGTTGTTCACTGGCGCTTTCTGCCCCTCGTTACTGTCCCCACTCGGCCCTGATGAAATTCCTGCTGGTTTCATACCCTGCATCTCGTTTTGTCTCAGCCACCAGGCTGGGAATTCTCATCGGGGACTTTTCCCGAGGTTCCCAAGGGTCACAGGGCAGCAGGAGCCCTCCCCTCACCCTCTGCCCTGGGAGAGGGGACAGGACCCTCCTGGGGCTGCCTCGGGCGGGGACACGGAGCAGGGAACGCTTCTGTTCCAAAGCTTGGAGGGGTTGGGTTCAGAGGAGCCACAGGAGCAGGTTTGTCACTGCTGAAGGATTCCCTGAGCAGGGCAGCGCTGGCACTGCTGGGATCCGCAGGACAAGGAGACCCTGAGGGGCTGGAGCGTGTCCAGGGCTGGGAATGGAGCTGGGAAGGGGCTGGAGAATCCCTGAGGGAGCTGAGGGGGCTCACCTGGAGCAAAGGAGGCTCAGGGGGCCCTTGTGGCTCTGCACAGCTCCTGCCAGGAGGGGACAGCCGGGGGGGTCGGGCTCTGCTCCCAGGGACAGGGACAGGAGGAGAGGGAACGGCCCCAGGCTGGGCCAGGGGAGGTTTAAGTTGAATATCAGGAACAATTTCCCCATGGAAAGGGGGATCAGGCACTGGAACTGCCCAGGGAGGGTTGGATCCCCATCCCTGGGGGTGGCACTGAGGGCTCTGGGCTCGGTGGCTCTGGAAGGATTTGGCAGCCCAGGGGGTTCAGTGGCTCTGGGATTGTGCCCGGGGCAGACACGGACAGGGCTGCAGCCTCTCCCAGGGACAGCAGATCCTTGTCCCTGCTGTGCCAGGGACGGGCACAAACACCAGGGAACGGCGGCCTCGGAACCAAAACTCCCCTCGGCCTCTGATCCCGGATTCTGCCTCAGAACTGGGATGGCACAAAGGTCAGACCACAGCTTTTATTTCCAGCTGTGTTCCTTTGGAGACGGAAGAGTTCAACCTTTAAGCTTCCCCCACACCTCTGTGGTTCCATCTCCTTTCCTAAGGATTGTTCAATAGTAACAAATCCGATTTCTCCTCGGCAGCCGGCGACGTTCTGCTTCTTAGAAATACTTAAGAAGAAAGGAATCATAAAATATTGAACGTATCACACAAGAGCTGCATGTAGGACTCCAGTCACTCTGAAACAGGCTTATTTTTTTTTTCTCCTGAACAGAAACTCATAGTAAGGAACGAGAACATAAAAGGAGCAATAACAGATAACACAGAGCTGAAAAATTGTTTCTCTGAATATTAGAGGAATGTACTTATGATAAATGATCCTTCCCTGGCATTGTCTGCCCCAGAAAAATCTGCCAAGGGCTGCTGAGTGAAATCTCAGCGTTTCCTTGCCCAGCCTTTGGTGTGAAGCAGAGCTGGGTGGGGACACGGGGCAGGGGCTCCTGTGCTCCAGGCACTGCAAGGAATGGGATTCTCCAGGGAATTCTGGATGGAAACGCAGCTCCAGGAGCTGCTGAAAGCCCAGGGCTGGGCCTGGACACAGCCAGCTGGGAGGGTGTCACAGGGCAGGGACAGCAGGGACACTCAGCAGCCCAGGGAACCCAGGAGTGGAACAACACAGAGCCACAGAATGGTTGGGGTTGGAAAAGCCCTCCAGGATTCCTGAGTCCAGGATTCCTGAGTGCAGCCACCCCCAGCACCGCCCAGGCCACCCCTGATGGTGTCCTCAGGTGTCACATCCACAGGGCATTGAAATCCCTCCAGGGATGGGGACTCAGCCCTGCCCCAGGCAGCTGTGCCAGGGCTGGAGAACTTTTCCATGAAGAAATATTCCCAAAATCCACCCTGAGCTCCCCTGGCCCAGCCTGGGGCCGTTCCCTCTCCTCCTGTCCCTGTTCCTGGGAGCAGAGCCCGACCCCCCCGGCTGTCCCCTCCTNGCCCTGGACACGCTCCAGCCCCCCCAGATCTCCTGTCCTGAGAGCCCAAAAGTGCCCCCAGTCAAAGCCCATCAGCCCCTCCTGGAGCATCCACCCAGTTTGGATTTTCCCAGTCTCAGGGCACGGGGCGAGAGCAGCAGCACAGAGGTCACCGGGAGGTGGAAACTCTTCTCCAGCAGCAATGTGAGCCTGGGAAAAAAAAAACAAAAAGGCATAAAACTCCAGATGAAGAAGAAATAGCTCTAAAAAGATCATCCAACTCTTCCTCCTTTCCTCCTCTTACTTCATAAATCATTTTGTTTATGTAAGGGAGAACAATAAAGCAGGCCAGATTTAGAAAACATTTTTTCCTGTCGACGAGCAGAATGATTGATGCTGTGCAAAACCAGTATCTAAGTAGGAAAAAAAGCTTTCAGGGATGATTTACTGAAACCCCCTGAACAATTGGATTTGGATGCTGGAAAATAGCAACTCCTGGGACTAAATTAATTAATGAAATATTTGGGAATGGCCTTGAGTAGTTAGAACTAAACAAAACGGGGGGGGAACGGCATAAGATTGTCTTCAATTCCAACCCGCTCTCCGCATTATAAAGGAAATTATTTAAGAACAACAACGTAGCCCAAATATCTGGGGACAGAAGAGGAGCCTTGAGCAGGAGGCCTTGGTGGCTGCGTGGCAGCGTGTGAGGTGGCTCTGGGATGGCAATTCCCTGCTGATGGCAATTCCCTGCAATTCCCTGCTCTGGGGACAGCAGGGAAGGAGGCTGGGAGGGACCTCAGAGCCACCCAGTGCCACCCTGCCATGGCAGGGACACCTCCCACTGTCCCCAGCCCCAGTGTCCAGCCTGGCCTTGGGCACTGCCAGGGATCCAGGGGCAGCCACAGCTGCTCTGGGAAATCCATCCCAGCCCTGCCCACCCTGCCAGCCAGGAATTCCTTCCCAAGGAGTTTCCCCCTTGTATTTCTCACCCCTGGATCCCAACGCTCTCGGCCTATGATGAATTTCAATGCATTAATTAAAACCAGACTCATTATTCATTTTAACTCCTTCCCACACATCCTGGGACATTTTTTAATTAATTCCTGCGCTGCTCTCCCTGCACAGCTGCAGTTGGGCTGCATCTGGAGCTCACCCAGGACACAACCACGGAGCAGCCTGGTGCAGGCAGCTCACACGGATGAAGTGGATTTTCTGTGCTGTGTTGGAGGAAGGGCTGGGCAGGAGGGATTTGCAGGTTTTAGGGGATTCAGGAGCCTGGGCTGTGCATTCCCACACTCATCGTGCCAAAGCTCTTCCCACAGATCCTTTATCAGCCACACAGCCCATAAACCTCACCATTTATTTATCCCTTCCCACCAGTGATGCTCGGGACCTCCTGGAAACAACATTTATTTTCATTTTTTATCGGTTTCTCGGCAATGTAACATTTCCTGATGTTAACACCACCAGCAGCAGCTGTAAATGCTGGTGAGGAGCCAGAGTTCAACCCTTCTGCTGCAGCAGGTGGAATTTATTTCCCTGCTCTCAGCCCTGACCGAGCCCATCCCTGTCCTGCCCAGAATCACGGAGTTAATGGATTAGCAGGGCAGGAACAGCTAATTACTGGAACATCAATATCTTCAGCTTTGGAGGATCAGAGGTCACAGAGAAATGGATGTGGGTTTAAATCAAGGCTTTGGTTGTGAGCTCGTCCTAAGGAGTAATTAGCAGTGTGTGTTAGTGCATGTAACAACAGTTAATTACAGGCGTGGGGCAAAACTTCTGCTCCAGCAGGGAATTCTGCTCCTGGGCACTGGGATCAGCTGATCCCCACAGAATCACAGAATCATCCAGGTCTGAAAATTCCCTGGGCCAGTCCAGTCCAACCATCCCTGCCCCATGTCCCCAAGTGCCAGATCCACGGGGATTTACATCCCTGCAGGGATGGGGGCTCCAAACCTCCCTGGGCAGCTGTGCCAGGGGAGGATCAGGTTGTACATTTGGGAAAATTCCTTCCTGGAAAGGGTTGTGCATCCCTGGCCGTTCCCTCTCCTCCTGTCCCTGTTCCTGGGAGCAGAGCCCGACCCCCCCGGCTGTCCCCTCCTGGCAGGAGCTGTGCAGAGCCACAAGGGCCCCCTGAGCCTCCTTTGCTCCAGGTGAGCCCCCTCAGCTCCCTCAGGGATTCTCCAGCCCCTTCCCAGCTCCCTCAGGGATTCTCCAGCCCCTTCCCAGCTCCCTCAGCCCCTCCTGGGGCTCCAGCCCCTCAGGGTCCCCCTTGTCCATCCTGAAGGACAGCAGGTGACACCGTGGGAGGGATTTATTGCTTCCAAAACAGGGACACGTTTTAATTACTGATGGAAAGCGCCTGTAGCACTTATCCAGCTTATCCACAGGCCAGCTTATCCATCCAGACCCCATGGAATCAAATTCCCAGCCTGGTTTGGGCTGGGGGGGATCTCAAATCCCACCCAGTGCCAGCCCAGCCATGGCAGGGACACCTCCCACTGTCCCAGGCTGCTCCAGCCCCAGTGTCCATCCCTGCCAGGGATCCAGGGGCAGCCCCATGGAAGATTCCTTTGGAGGAAGCTCTGGTCAGCTGGAAGTGTCTGGCACAAGCCAAGACATCCATCGATCTCCTCAGTAAATGAATCAGATCTGTGGAGTACAAATTGATCTAAATATCGAGATTTTGCTATGTAAATGTCAGGACTCTACAAACAGCAGTTAATGAAAGACAAGATGAGCACAGGGGTGTTGTAAAGGCATTTTGGGGGAAAAAATGGGAATACAGGCGGTGCTTTGCAGGCCCTGCCCTGCTGGGAGCTCAGGCTGTGCCCTTGGCTCGGGGCAGATGTGCAGGGAGCCCCTGGGACAGCAGGAGCTGCTGGGGAAGCACAAGGAGGAGCTGGGGAAAAGAGAGGGAAAACAGGAACAAAGGAGGAACAGGCCAGAAGAAAGAGAGAAACTGTGAGCAAGAATATTCCCATTGGAAATGGAACATGAAGAGCTGCACAGGACAAGGGTTTTGTTCTGAACATGAGATGAAACCTAAAATCACTTTACATTTTTATCTTAATACACTTCGTCATTTAATTGTATAAAGCCATCCTTTACAAGAGTTTCTGTACTTTTAAAAATAAATCGTGCTTTTAATTTAAAAAAAAAAAACCAAAAAAGTCAACATCCCATGAAAAGCTACAGATGGAGTTTTCACAGGGAGTTGTTGGAGTCCTTCTCCCACTGAACACGTCCCCAGCAGGGCCTTGCTGCACCTGCTGCTTTGCATCTCTGAATATTCATATATATTTACATCTCTGAATATTCATGGTGCAGCCTGGAGGAGGGGCTGGGGGCTGTGGGAGAGTCCCAGGCCCTGGGCTCAGCCCATCCCACCCAGCCCAGCTGATCCCAGTGCTCAGCCAGGCCTGGTGTCACTGCACATTTTATCAGTTTCTTGGATGCAAACTTGCTGAGTTTTTCCTTCCATGGGAAAAGCTCACTTCTGAGCAGATTTCTGTAAAAACAAATCTGTGTGTGTGGTTTCAAGGACATGGGTGTGTGGCTGTTCTGTCTCCCACAGAGGAGATGAGAATTGTCTCTCTTTTTTAACCCATGAGGGGGACAATTCTTATCTTGGAATTCTGAGCATTCCAGCAGTCTTGTGCTGACCATGAAGGAGAAAGCGTGTGAGCTCTGAGCATGGGCACCTTAGCCCAAATCCTTCTGAACAATGGAGTCATTTTAATAAATAATATCAGCCTGCTGACACTGGAGTCAAAGAGTGAGTCCTGATCCATCACCCCGCTCCAGAAGCAACCACAGCAGGGCTGTGGCCAGCAGGGAGGGATCCCTCCCTGGGCTGGAATTCCCAGAGCAGCTGTGGCTGCCCCTGGATCCCTGGCAGTGGCCAAGGCCAGGCTGGAGCAGCCTGGGACAGTGGGAGGTGTCCCTGCCATGGCAGGGGTGGCACTGGGTGACCTTTAGGGTCCCTTCCATCCCAAACCAGCTGTGACTCTGATTTTATGAGCTCCACCTCCTTGGCCCTCAGTTGGATTTTTGATTTTTTTTTTATTTTTATTTATTTACTTGGATTTTGATTTTTTTAAAATTTATTTTATTTTAGTGGGAGTGAAAGCAGAGCTGGCTGTGCCCCTGCAGTGCTGGCACAGGAGCAGCACCCAGGGGACCCTGGCAGCCCTGTCACAGGAGGGGTGCCTCTGCTGGGAGGCCAACACAAGAATGGATCTCCACCTGGTCATTTATTACAAATTCTACTGCAAATAGACACAGGGATTTTTTTTTATTTCTTCCTTCTGAGCACACGTAGAGTTTTAATGGACGTGTTTTATTAAAAATCAGAGCTATGAATCATTCATGGCCAGCAAGTGACTCCCACTCGATGGCAGGATGACCCAGGCCTGGCTTTTCACTGACAACAAATCCAGTGGCACCTCATGAACCCAGACAGGCTGTTCTGGAGGCACGGGAGAAGCAAAATCAGGCGGATTTTTAGGATTCAGTTAAAAATTACGCATTTTGACAGCATCTCACTGGGGTTTTTTGTTGCTTTTTTGAATAAGGGATGGAGTTGTTTTAGGGCAGTGTTAATGCTAGGAGTGCTGTGNAGGAAAGGAAAGGAAAGGAAAGGAAAGGAAAGGAAAGGAAAGGAAAGGAAAGGAAAGGAAAGGAAAGGAAAGGAAAGGAAAGGAAAGGAAAGGAAAGGAAAGGAAAGGAAAGGAAAGGAAAGGAAAGGAAAGGAAAGGAAAGGAAAGGAAAGGAAAGGAAAGGAAAGGAAAGGAAAGGAAAGGAAAGGAAAGGAAAGGAAAGGAAAGGAAAGGAAAGGAAAGGAAAGGAAAGGAAAGGAAAGGAAAGGAAAGGAAAGGAAAGGAAAGGAAAGGAAAGGAAAGGAAAGGAAAGGAAAGGAAAGGAAAGGAAAGGAAAGGAAAGGAAAGGAAAGGAAAGGAAAGGAAAGGAAAGGAAAGGAAAGGAAAGGAAAGGAAAGGAAAGGAAAGGAAAGGAAAGGAAAGGAAAGGAAAGGAAAGGAAAGGAAAGGAAAGGAAAGGAAAGGAAAGGAAAGGAAAGGAAAGGAAAGGAAAGGAAAGGAAAGGAAAGGAAAGGAAAGGAAAGGAAAGGAAAGGAAAGGAAAGGAGGAACGGGAACAAAGAAGAACAAGCCAAAAGAAAGAGAGTAACTGTGAGCAAGAATGTTCCCACTGGAAATGGAACACAAAGAGCTGCACAGGACAAGAGTTTTATTTTTATTTTCTCCCCTAGTAAAGAGCTGTTGTTTCTACTCCCATATCTTTGCCTGAGAGCCCCTTAATTTCAGAATTATAACAATTCAGAGGAGGGGGTTTACATTTTCCATTTCCAGGGAGGCTCCTGCCTTCCTCAGCAAACACCTGGCTTTGCAAACCAAGACAGACAATTCCTGACTTGGAATTGCCTGTCTGGGATCTTCAGGCCTGTCCTGCCTCGGGTCCAGCCTGGGGGTGGTGGCAGCTCCGTGTGTCACACTCAGACTGATCCAGCCCCGGGGCAAGGTGTGGTGGGTGCATCTCAGGCAGGTTTGGGCAGAAGCTGTGTCCTGAGGAGGGGCTGAGCTGCCAGCCCCAAACCCCCGAGCTGGGGGCTCCCCACAGTGGGATGTGGGTCTGGAACCCCTCAGCTCCTCTGGTTTGGTGTCACCTTGGCTGCAGCACGGTGTGAGCTCAGGCTGCAGCTTGGACTGCTCCTCCTGTTCAGAACGAGGGAAAACAAAGCTGAGCGGGAGTTTTCTTTTGCCCTAGAAGGGAGAAGGGGTGGAAAGCAGAGTTGTGCTCCTCGGTGGGCACTCCTGGCTGTGACCAGGACACTCGGGGGGCTCTGGGTCTGGAGCCCTTCAGGAGCAGAGCCTGGCTGCCCTGCAGGGGCACTGCCAGGGATCCAGGGGATCCAGGGATCCAGGGGCAGCCACAGCTGCTCTGGGAATTCTATTCCAGCCCCTGCCCACCCCAACAGGGAGGGATTTTCCCCCAAACTCTGCTCTAAATCCAAACCTCCCCACTGGCTTGGAAAGCTCTATAGCAAAGGCAGCACCGGATCAAACCAGGATGACCGAGATTCCATGGGCATCCCACAGCCTCCCTGGGCTTGGATCCACACCAGCCCCAGAGCTGGGAGTGTCCCAGGGCTCGGTGGCACCTGCAGTGCCCGGCACAGCCCCACATCCCAATTCCAGCCCCACATCCCAATTCCAGCCCCACATCCCAATTCCTGCCTGTCCCAGGAGCAATTCCAGCAGCTCAGAGCAGCCCAGAGCAGCCAGCTCGCCCTGCTGGAAGCACTGCGCTCCTCTAATCCCCCAGCTGGAACTATTATTATTATTATTGTTATTGTTGTTGTTATTATTATTATTATTATTATTATTATTATTATTATTATTATTATTATTATTATTATTATTATTATTATTATTATTATTGTGTCTCAGAAGGCACCAACAGTCTGTTAAGTGCTTTAAAGTGACGCTTAAAGAGCCGGGAGCCCTGAGGTGCCGAGTGAGGATCGCGGCACCAACGCAGGAAGGGTGGGGAGGGCTGCAGGCACTGCCTGCCTTTAATTACCTGCCTTTGATCCTCCTGGCCTTTGTACCGCTCCGTTTTTCTGCAGGAAACTGATTTTTCGGGGCTGGCTGGTGGGAATGGGCTGTCTAGAGCCGGGCCAATTAAACAGTTTTCTGCACATTGATTCATTCTCGACTGCTCGCTTTCATTACGGCAAAATGATGGCTGATGTATTTCTCATTTGCCGGGTTATTATCAATTCCTCAGCCTCGTCTGAAGGCCAAATGTGCTGTGATAGAAACAGGAATCCAATAAAAGTGTTCACAAGCTATTGGGATACGGGGGGGAGATATTTAAATGGAGCTCTGAGGGAGGAACACGGGGAACGAGGAGCAGCAGGACAGAAATCCGGGAGCAAAGCTGCTCGTTCAGCAAAGAATATCCTGAATATTCAGAATGTCCTGCTCAGCCACAGGAGGGGACCCTGCATTGGGACTGGGAACTCCAGGTCCCTCCTTGTCCACCTGGGCTTTGCTTTAGTCACAAATTAAAAGTTTGGGGCTGTTTTTGAGTTCCCAGTTGGCTTTTAATTCCCAGGTTCCCAGCTGTTAATCCCTGGCAGTGTCTCAGGCCAGGCTGGACACTGGGGCTGGAGCAGCCTGGGACAGTGGGAGGTGTCCCTGCCATGGCTGGGGTGGCACTGGAGGGGATTTAGGGTCCATTCCAACCCAAACCGCTCTGGGATTCCACTAAATTTCCTAAATATTAGATGAGCAGAGTTCAGCACGTAGATTTCCGTCCGACATCCCTGCTCAGCCGACGTTTTTTGGTGCAGAGAGGGACAGGACAGCAGAGGAATCCCTTCCATCCCTCATTTAGTGACTGCCTGCTGCTCTGCTCTCCCTTTCTGATGGATATTCCCACTTCCCTGAAAGGCTTTTCCCCAAAGGGAATGGATCAGCTCCAGGCTGTTCCCCCCTGGAAGCAGCTGGGTGGTGCCTGTTGGTCAGGAGCAGGCAGGGAATACTGGGAATATCCCAGAGGCAAAGTTCTGTTTGTCTGGGAAAGAGCTTGAAATAAGAGGAGATGATAAAAATGGATCAATGGCTTGCACTGGAAGGGTAAGGAAAAGATAGAATGGTAAGAGATGGAAAAAATCTATTTTTTTTCCATCTTTTTTTTTTAAATGGTAAAAGATGGAATGGTAAAAAAGACAGTTTATACAGCTGGCTTAAACTGAGATGGGTTTTAGCCAACTGTAAGGCAGCTCCTTTGCTGTAGACTCTTTTTTGTTAATTATTTGGGACTTTCAGCTGCATCTCATGAGTAAAATTAATCGGTTTGCAGAATAAAATTGACAGTTTTGTAGAATAAAATTGACAGTTTGCAGAATAAAATGGATAATTTTGCAGAATAAAATGGATAGTTTTGCACAATAAAATGGATCATTTTGTAGAATAAAATGGATCATTTTGCAGAATAAAATGGATAGTTTTGCAGAATAAAATGGATCGTTTTGCTGCTCCTGCTGCTCCCAACAGCTCCGTGTCCTGTGGCAGGAGCAGCCCGAGGACAATCCGTGCCCGGTCCCACACGGTGACACTGCTGGTGTTTCTGACTGACGCGCTGATATTGAAAACATCCCGTGGAAAAGCGGGATTTTCCCATGGAAAAGGCGCTCCTCAAGTGCCACCTGCTGTACCGCCTGCAGCAGGACACGGAGAGCCCTTCAGGAGCCGAATTCCAGCCCTTCCCGGCAGCAGGAAAACTCAACTCTGCAGGAAAACTCAGCTCTGCAGGAAAACTCAGCTCTGAAGGAAAACTCAGCTTTGCAGGAAAACTCGGCTCTGCAGGAAAACTCAGCTTTGAAGGAAAGCTCAGCTTTCCAGGAAAGCTCAGCTTTGAAGGAAAACTCAGTTTTGAAGGAAAACTCAGCTTTGCAGGAAAGCTCAGCTTTGAAGGAAAACTCAGTTTTGAAGGAAAACTCAGCTCTGCAGGAAAACTCAGCTCTGCAGGAAAACTCCTCACGTTTGCAGGAAAGCTCAACTTTGCAGGAAAACTCCTCGGCTCTGCAGGAAATCTCAGCTTTGCAGGAAAACTCAGCTTTGAAGGAAATCTCAGCTTTGCAGGAAAACTCAGCTTTGCCCCTCCTGGTTCCTGCGGGGATCTGTGTCACCCTGAGTTTCAGCCTTCTGATGTTTAATTTGTGTGATAAAGTTTCTCACGAGGTTTTTCTGTAAACACGCAGATGTTTTCCTGACTGCCCTTTTGTTTTCCATCCCTTCTCCTGGGAGGAGAAAGGTTTGATGGAGCTTTTCATGGACCAGTGTGGTTGGAGAGGTGGTGACCTCATTCTCCAACCCACGGCCGTTCCCAAAACTCTGTATAATACAAAAATCAAAATAAAGTTCCTTCTTCTTCGCCTTTTCCCAGCTGGAGTTTGCTGTGTCTGTGTGACTCGTGTCACACAGATCTGCACAGCCTGGGTGTCCTGCTGCTGCTTTACACCTTCATAAACCACCAGCACCAGCACTGCCACCTCCTCCTCAGCCCGAGCGGGCAGTGACAAAACCCAAACCCAGCCCCAGAACAGACCCCGGGTGGCTTTTCCACAGGACATGGCCAGGGAAGGACAGAGGATGTTGCCCCACGTCTCAGGGGTCACCAATTGTTCCTGTTGGAGTCCCCTCAGGGTGAATCAGGACTCCTGACTCCCATATCAGAAGGTTGATATTATTTATTAAAATTACTCCATTGTTCAGAAGGATTTGGGCTGTTTCTGCCCAGGTACAGAGCTGGCATCTTGCTTCTTCCAGCTCCATACCCCAAATCCCCAGAATGCCAGAAAATGTTTACAAAGTCAGAGAGAGCAATTCTTTATATCACAGGTTGGGAAAAGCAAACCACATCTCCCATATCAGAGACAGGCAAAGGAATGCATTTTGTCCTTGAAACACACACACAGGGATTTAAAACCTGCAGAGAAAAAAGAGCTTTCCATTTCCCATTCCCGTTCCCGTTCCCATTTCCCATTCTCCCATTCCCCTTTTCCCTATTCCCCCATTTCCCATTTCCCCATTCCCATTCCCCCATTTATTTCCCCATTTCCCATTCCCATTTCCCCATTTATTTCCCTATTCCCCATTTCCCGTTTCCCATTCCCATTTCCCCATTTATTCCCCATTTATTTCCCCATTTCCCATTTATTCCCCATTTATTTCCCCATTTCCCATTCCCGTTCCCATTCCCATTCCCCATTTATTCCCCATTTATTCCCATTTATTTCCCCATTTCCCCATTTATTTCCCCATTTCCCCATTTATTCCCCATTTATTTCCCCATTTCCCCATTTATTCCCCATTTATTTCCC
>VWZP01009877.1:24454-43827 GCA_013396995.1 Dicaeum eximium | reverse complement strand
GTCTGGAGGATGTTTTATCCCCAATCTGAAGGATGCCATTCCCACTCCTGTCTCCTGCAGCTGTGGCAATGTGAACTGGGCGCGGCGCTCCGAGTGCAACATGTGCAACACCCCCAAGTACGCCAAGCTGGAGGAGAGGACAGGTGAGCTGGGGCTGCCTCAGGTGGGCACTGCTGGCATGAGGGGCTCTGGGAACCAGGGTGGGCCTTCTGCTTCCCCAGCACGACTGGCACAGTCCATACAAGGTGCAGGTTCTTGGCCTCAGCGAGGTTCGGTGCTGTGGGGAGTGCTGGGAATTCCGAGTGGGAATTCGGGGAACGTTCAGCCTGAGCTGGCCCTCTGTTGGGGTTGGATGTCAGGACTTTGGAAGCAATGTTTAATTAATCTGCAGAGGGCCATGTGCAGAGGGCTGTGCAGATAAGGCTGTTATCTGCTCAGCAGGGCTGGGGCTCGGTTTCAGCTCTCTGGAGGGAGCTGGGGCAGGATCTCCTTACAGCTCCTGCACTGCCCCCTCTGCACCTGGGTCAGGCAGGGAACTCACTGCAGGATGGAGCAGGGCAGGGAACTTAGAGCACAGGGTGGAACACAAAGGCACTGAAATAAAGGAGCCTAGGAAAGAGCACAGAGCTTATTATTCAAAAGGAAAAACAATATTTCAGTATTGAGTATTGAGAACATAGTAAAGGATATTAAATAATACTATTGTATTTCTTGTAATTATTATAATTGCAAATAGTATATCCATGTATCTCTTACTTAAGTAATTTATTGAAGTGCTTAATACTTAATTAAGTTGATAAATACTTTTAGTGGTCCTAATCCATTATTTTAATTGGATTCCTGAGAAACTGCATTTAATAAAGGTGTGTGGGAGCAATTCCTGTTCCTCCTGAGATCCTGTTACATCCTTACGGCAGATGTAGAGTTCCCTGGGGGTTTGCAGAGCCCTGTGGCAGGCTCTGTGCTCCAGGCAGCTGAGAGTGGGGCAGCTGAAGGGATTGTGTTGTTTTGCCCTTTCCCAAGGCTACGGAGGAGGATTCAACGAACGGGAGAACGTGGAGTACATCGAGCGGGAGGAGTCCGACGGGGAGTACGATGAGGTAGGGAGGGCAGGCACTGCTCTGCAGAGACTCTGGCTGGGGTTTTGAGGATATCCCATGAAATTGAAATACAAAATGCTCAGATTCTCATTCATCTCTGTGCAGTCTCACTGTCCCCAAGAGGAGCGTCTCTTTGAAAGTTCCTTGTTGCTAATTCATGTTCCATAGTGCTCCCCTTTCTCTTGGGGCAAAATCTTATTTAAGATTGATGATTATTTATTTTCTTATAGAAGTGTTATCAAAAATGCAGTTGGTGATTGTTTTTGATTAAATTCTGTTCTAATCCTGGCACAAAATTCCTCAGTTTGGGCGCAAAAAGAAAAAGTACCGGGGGAAGCCGGTGGGTCCCGCCTCCATCCTGAAGGAAGTGGAAGATAAGGAGTCTGAGGGGGAGGATGAGGAGGATGAGGATGAAGATCTCTCCAAGTATAAATTGGATGAGGTAGGCTGGTTTGTTGTTTTGAAGCAGTTTTTAGTCATGATTTCAGTGCTGCCCAGGAGCAGGGGAAGGGCTGCTCAGTGTTTTCCGCTGCCTTTAGAGAGAGCAGAGCTCTGGCAGTAACAGTGCCCAAAGCTGCTGCAGGAGATGTGCACAAGCTCTGCTTTGTTCTAAGTACCTGCACTCAAAAATGGGCGATTTCTTAAATCATAAATGACAAGATCAGAACGCAGAACTCCAAGATCTTTATGTGGACCCTGGATATGTGCTTACCATGTATAGCGAGTGTTCTTGAGTTTTCTTCCTAGGCTTTTAAAACCACATCAGATTTATTTTTTATAAAATGAAATTAAATATTCTGAGGGTTTCTTTTCATCTTTTCTGAACTGTATGAGTATCACTTACTGGATGTTCCACATCTTGGGGCAGCAGCCCTGCAGACATGTGCAGATGGTTGTGTTTTACTCAGCAGTCACCAAACTTTGCAGATGAGATCTGTCTGCAGAGTTGAGCTTTGCTTAGAAATTCTGAGGGTGGAAATTCATTTAAAGTAAGTGGTGAAAATGTGTCTGTGTGCTCATCAGCTTCATTAAATAACAGAGTGGGGGTTTGCAAGGTTTTTACTACTTTGGTTCAAAACACCAGTTTTCAGTCACTCCTTACTGCTTGATGCTGTGGGGTCTCATTAAACCGAGTTCAGTTTTGAAAGGCTGGGAAAGAGCTCGAGGTAAAGGCTAGGTGAGTGAGAGCTGAGGGAGCTGAAGCAGTGCTGAGTTAGCTGTGCTGTGCCTGTGCCAGGACGAGGATGAAGATGATGCTGACCTGTCCAAGTACAACCTGGATGCCAGTGAGGAGGAGGACAGCAGCAAGAAGAAGAAGGCGCCGAGGCGCAGCCGCTCCAAGTCCCGCTCCTCCCACTCGCGCTCGTCCTCGCGCTCATCCTCTCACTCGAGCTCAAGGTCTAGGTCCAGGTAAACGGGTACAGGTCCAGGGTAACGCCAGGCAAAATGTCAGTATCTGACTTCTTACCTACTTTGTTTGATTGCCTTGCAGTTGTGTAATGATGTGAATAACTCTCCATTTACAGAGGTGGCGATGCTCTGCCTGAGCTGCAGCAGGGAGGCTCCGTGGGGCTTGTGGCTTGTTTTAGTGATTCATGTTGATGTTTGGTGAAATCCTTCAAAGAAATGGAATAATGTAATTTATTTTCAGGTTTTCAGGCTCGCTGGGCCTGTGTGGTTCTGTTGCTGACCAGAGGGGGGCACTGCTGGAGCGGGAGGAGGTGGCAGGAGAGGCAGTGAGGATGCAGGGAAAGGACACAATGGGAATGTCCTGGGAATAAAGACAAGAAACTTGAGTTAATGGCGAGGGACAAAGCTTTAAATGCAGTGGCAGTGTTGTCAGAACATTCCCATCCCTGGAACTGCCCAAGGCCAGACTGGACAGGGCTTGGAGCAGCCTGGTCTGGTGAAAGGTGTCCCTGCCCACGGCACAGTGAAATGAGATGAGCTTTAAGGTCCCTCCCAACCCAAACCAGTCTGGAATCCTCTAATAACACTGAAGGTTTATATGGGACCTCACAAAGGTCTGCTGGGCAGGATTAAGCTCTCTCATTACTATTTAAATTCAGTAATAAATCAACAGTTCAGTCAGTGCTTTCAAATTGGGTGGTGTCAATATTGGAGCTTATGAGCTGCCTCACAGCTCATGCAAGGAGGATCCAGATTATTCAGAACAAGCTCCCAGGGTCATTTATTAAATTCACATACATAAAGTTCAAGTTTCTCCAAATCTTCCCACCTTCATCATTGCCCCTCTGTGCTCTCAGTGCTGTCACTGCCCAACTTCTGCAGCCCCTCGTGGTAACCAGGGGCCAGCCCCAGCCCCAGCACTGCTGGCTCTTACTCCTGCTGCTCCTCAGAGCAGTTTGAGTGCAGTGCTTGGCTGGGAGGCTCCAAGGACACTCAGCAGCCTCACCAGCCCATAACTTTGGTCATTAATTCACAAATACTAACAGTGAAGTATAAAGTAACTTGTCTTAACTGAAATGTCAACTCTCTCTTGAACTTTTTGCTTCTAGCTACAGATAATTGGAAATATCAGTTGCCATTTGTGGATGCTTTTTTGGTGGGTTTTGAAAAAGTTTAAATAGATTTCCTAGCTAGGAAATGTTCACACTACTGTGTCCTGCCCAGTGAAATGAGAAAGTCGTGGTAACAGTATAAACTAAGAGGCAACAGCAAGTAGAATATATTTTACCTGAAAATATTATTAGAATTTGTTTTCAATGCTTTTGTTTCCAGTGGTTGCTGGAGCTTGCTGCCATTGTTAAATTTCTCTTGTGGTTTGTGCTTTAGAGAAAATCCATCAGTGAAAAATTGGGAAATAATTGTGGCCAGTTAAAAGTTGTGTTGGGTATGGCTGTATTTTAGCCCCAAATTAACCACTTAATTTATAATGCAGGGGAAAATCTTTATGAAAATTTGAAGCTGATGACAAAGAGTTTGTGAGAGCTGGCTGGGGGGAAATGGAGCTGACCAATCCTAAGGCTCTCATCTGCTCTGCCTTTCAATGAAACTGATGGGTTTCCAGTTAAGGCACAAATTAAAGCACTGATTTCATGAAATAATGAACAGATAGGAAGTTATTTCTTTTTGCCAGGTAACTGCAATCCTGTTTAATTGTTGTGCTTTGTTTTAGGAACCATAACCTAAAGCTGGCTTTGTTCTGTGTTTAATGCCAGACCTTGCTGTGCAGAAGTGTCTGGTTTGAAGTGTGCAGTGGTGATGCTGGGGGGCAGGAGGGGATTGGCATTTTAGGACTCACACTGCTGCTGCCTCGTGCCTGCTGCTCTCAGGAGCAGTAACTCTGCTAAATGCCAGTCAGGCACTGGAAAAAGATCTCCCGTGTTGTTGCAGGTCCCATTCCAGGAGTTCTTCCAGTTCCAGATCGAGATCACGCTCCAGCTCCAGGGAGCAGTCCCGGTCCCGCGGGTCCAAATCCAGGTGAATGAGGTACCAGCCTGTCCCTGCACAGACACAGGGCACAGGCTGCTGCTCTGCCCCCCTGTGCTGCTCACACAAACATTAACTGCTTTTTATCTTGGAAGTCAGACGTGCTGGCTCTCTGCACCAGGTGTTGCCACCACAGCTGTGTTCGCTGAGGAGCAGAGGTTTGGTGCAAGAGGTTAAGTCTGGCCTAAGCCAGACGAGCGGACGCCACCGAGCTGCAGTGGAGGAAGAAGGATTTGAGTGCATGGTTCCCTGCTGCAGGCATTTGGGTGCTTTTCCTGTTTCCACTGGGGCTGCTTGAGCTGGAGGAACATTAGAAATGCCGCTGTACTTCTGGTTTTGTGTTCAGTGAGAATTCTGCATCTTCCACGAGACAGGGCAGCCCTTCCTGTGCAACCCTGGGGGGTCACTGCAAAGTGTCGGTAGCAAATGGTGGGAGAGGCTGAGAGCAGTCAGGGTGATTTGTGTAGAGCATCACTGAGCTGGGCAGGGCACAGGAACAGAAGCATGTCTGAGCTGTCCTTGCACAGGCATTCCAGTGGCAGAATGTTCCCTCTGTGATGGAATGAAGGGCTGTCCCTTCTCCATGCATGCAGAGAATCCCAAAACTCTAAATGAGGAAGCTAGAGTTGGGAAGAATGATCACAAATGGTGCCACCAGCCCTTGGGGGCAGGGACGTGCTGTGGATTATCCCGTGAGGGTCAGCACAGGATGGAGTCCGTGCTTTTGGGAAGAGGAGAGGTGCCCCTGTGCCCCACCAGAGGGACACTGTTCCAAGAGATGTTTTTGAATATTCTGACTCAATTCTGAGAGGCCTTTTGCGGTATTTTGGTTGAGGAAGGCTTTAGTCTCTTCACAAATGTAGTTTGAGATCTGTAAATGTAACAGCTGGATTTGTCACTGTTTGGTCAGAGGAGCATGCAGTGTAAAACACCCATTAGGATAAAGTGAGCCATGGTAAATCAGCTTTAGGTCTCTGCTTTCCAGGTTATTCTGATGTGTGAATTTAACTGCTGAGGAAGGTCCTTACAGAGGCAACTTCCCAGCAGTCTCCCAGTGCTTTTTTGCCAAAATGGCTCATTTTGGTGAATGCTGGGAAGAGCTTTCCAAACCATTGGTGGTCCATAACACTACTTAGCAAAACTTCTTAGGAGAGCTGCCCTGGCAGTAGCAGTGTTCTTGGCAGAGTAAGTATGGAAGCCCCTCGTGTTTACTTTCCACACCCCTGGAGGAAACAGCGTAGTGAATGTTGATGAAAACTGTCTCTGCTTGTTCTTTGTGCCCTCTCCATGATCCCAGAATTAAATGTGGTTTATTTCTCAATCAATAAAGATCCAGCTCCAGGTCCTACCGGGGGTCTTCCACCCCAAGGAAAAGATCTTACTCCAGCTCTCGCTCCTCGTCTTCCCCCGAGAGAGGCAAGAAGCGGAGCCGCTCTAGATCCTCTTCCTCTGGTGATCGCAAAAAAAGGCGCTCGAGATCACGGTCACCCGAAAGGTTTGGGTTTATGTAGAATAAGAATGGCTGTATTGAGATGTGTGATGGTTTATTGTAGTTATCCAAGACTGAGATTCACTGGGAAGCAATTGAATCTGAGCAGTTATTCTCATAGTAAAAGTAGTTTCCTTACTCGCCCTACTCTTACTTTTGTTAACCCCTCTGTAATTGCTTTTTTTTAAAATCATTTTCCCCCCTCCAATGAAATTCCTCCTGGTAGGAGCATGTTCTGTAGAAAAGACCTGGCTCAGCCTTCTTTCAGTGTGTGACAGTGTTAATGTCTTCATTATTGAATTATTTTCTTAAGTAAATACTGCATTGAAATAGAAACTGTATTCTACTCTCAGTATTAAACTTAGACTTTTAGTGTTAAATTAGTGGTTAAAAGTTACTTGTATATTCTTGTAAGGCCCCATGAGATATACTTGGCTTCCACCTATGGTAGGATGCTGCTCAAAGTGGGTGCCAGGATGAACCTGAGCTCATTTCTGTGCATGCTTTCTCCATTTGTATCTTGCAGACGCCGCAGATCTTCCTCCGGATCCTCCCATTCTGGTTCCCGTACGAGTTCTAAAAAGAAATAATGTATAAAAGCTCACACTTACAAAAACCCACCAAAATTCCAGTCAGTGCATGAGACATTTTTAAGAAGTTGGTGTCTTACTTGGTCAGAAGTGCTCAATCTGCTAGTAGGGGTGCATGTCTGTCCTGGCTTTCTGGCAAACTGCAGCTTTGTTCATCCATCACCCAAACCCGCAGTAGCATTTTAAGCCATAAACTCCCCGGCACAGGGGGAAGCTCTCTGCTCTGGGGGGGTTTGTTATTTTTTGAGATCAGTTCCTCTGTCCTGGCTCCCTCAGCCGGAGGAGCAGGTTGGGAATGCCCTGGCACAGCTCTTGGTGTGAGGAGGAGCCGTGAGTTCTCCAGAGCAGGATGGAGCTCCCGTGGGACCACAGCAGGGCAGGGCCGGGCGCACCCGGGGCCGGCAGTGGGGCCTTGGGCTGAGCGGTTTTGTTTTGCCACGTAGCAGTGCCAGTGCAGATGGACACCCCTCTAGCAGCTCCAACCCCCCAGCCCATCATGACTCCAGAGGGAATTAGCTCATCCCTGGCCAGGGAGGACGTGTGCAGCCAGCACAGAGCTGTGGCTGTGGTGGTTTCCAGAGCCCGGACTCGGGGATCCCTCCTTCCAAACGGATCAGTTGGGATCTGCTCTCGGGCTGCAGGAGTATGGAACTGGCTCCTTGGAATCAAGGGAAGCTTCCGCAGGCCGCCTGTAAAATTTCCTTTGGGGCTGACTAAAATTCTCAAGGTATCTTAATTTTATTTTTCTTTAAAAATGAGAGTGAATAAACTGTGTAGAAAGTTCTGGCATCTTCAACGTCTTCTTCATCGATCATTCTTTTTCCCTTCAACATAATTTATGGCTTAAAATGCTTTATGGAATCCATTTGAGTATAAAACTTGGTCTCTCTTGAGCTCCGTTTGGTTAAGAAGGGTTTAAGTTTCTTCAGTGCCATCACAAGGTAAGTATGGTAAGGAAAACTCTTCTTTTTAAGCAAGCAAAGAGCAATATACCTTCATTTATTTCAGTAATAAAACTGCCAGGTTTGCTGCTTGTTTTGATGAACTGCACAGAAACGGAGCAAAATCAAAAAACTCTTCTGCTTTTTTTTTCTCTTTTTTTTTTCTTTTTTTTTTTTTGAGCCACGTCTTATGGACTGGCCTAGAAGCAAAATGTTTTTGGTGTAGAGGTATTTTGATAAATCTCTTCGCAGAAAAAGTGCAGTTTCTTCTTTAATGCTTTCTTTTCTCTCTAATTTCCATGCTAAATGTGTGTAGGTTGCACAAGAGCAGGTTAGTCTGTAACTGTGCCTCTGACTTCAACGTCCAGCTAAACTGTAAAACCAGATCAAGTAGACGCTCTGTTGTTAGCCTTGGGTTTTCTTGTGCTTTGTATTCCAATTGTTGCTGTACTTAACAGATGAGAGGTTTTAAATTTAGCAACTGATAGGCCACAGGCTAAGGAGGAGGATGGTGCATTTGGCTTAGAGAACGTGTGAGGCAAAATGATGCTGTAGACAAGTGTAAATAAAACCTGTGAGTCAGCTGTGCTCAAGTGCTTTGTCTTGGGGACACTCAGACTTCCCTGTCACCTGCACTGACCCTGATTCCCTGTCACCTGCACTGGCCCCAGTCCCTGTCACCTGCACTGACCCTGATTCCCTGTCCCAGTCCCTGTCACCTGCACTGACCCAGATCCTGATCAGCTCACCTGGCCCATGGATCCCACATGTTCGCAGCACTGCTGTTCTTTGACTCTTAAAAATCATTTTATAATTTCAGCAGCAAATGGGCTTTTACAAAACTTCCAGGTGTTTCACAGAACCATGGAGTATCTTGGGCTGGATGGGACCCACAGGGATCACTGATCCACACCCCCCACCAATCCCTCCCTGTCCATCTCCGGCAGCGGGGTCCAAACTCTCCCGGAGCTCTGGCAGCCTCGGGGCCGTGCCCATTCCCTGGGGAGCCTGGGCAGTGCCAGCCCCCTCTGAGGGAAAAGCCTGTCCCAAAATCCACCCTGAGCTCCCCTGGCCCAGCCTGGGGCCGTTCCCTCTCCTCCTGTCCCTGTTCCTGGGAGCAGAGCCCGACCCCCCCGGCTGTCCCCTCCTGGCAGGAGCTGTGCAGAGCCACAAGGGCCCCCTGAGCCTCCTTTGCTCCAGGTGAGCCCCCTCAGCTCCCTCAGGGATTCTCCAGCCCCTTCCCGGCTCCCTCAGGGATTCTCCAGCCCGTTCCCGGCTCCCTCAGGGATTCTCCAGCCCCTTCCCAGCTCCCTCAGGGATTCTCCAGCCCCTTCCCGGCTCCCTCAGGGATTCTCCAGCCCCTTGCCAGCCCCCTCGGCGCTCCCGGCGCCCCGCTCTCTCCCCAGCCCGGTTCCCTCCGCGCTCCCTCAGGCCCTGCTCGCCCCCGCTCCGCCTCTCCCGGCCCCGGGGCGGGTCCTGCCCGCCCTCCCATAAAGCGGCGGCTCGGGGCGGGCGGCTCGAGCGGCTCCGTGCCCGCTCCATGCGGGATCGGCCGGCTCCGGGATGAGCCCGTGGCAGCAGCGCCCGCCCAACGCCAGCGCGGCCGGCGGGCCCGGCCCGAGGGGGAACGGCACGGGCCGGGCGGCCGAGCGCGGCAGCCCCGTGTCCGTGGCCATCCCGCTGACCATGATGCTGACGGGCGTCGTGGGCAATGCCCTGGCCATGCTGCTCGTGTCCCGCAGCTACCGCGCCAAGGGCAGCCGCAGGAAGCGCTCGTTCCTGCTGTGCATCGGCTCCCTGGCGCTCACCGACATGCTGGGCCAGCTGCTCACCAGCCCCATCGTCATCTCCGTGTACCTGTCGGGCCGGCCCTGGGCGGCCATGGACCCCTCGGGCCGCCTCTGCGACTTCTTCGGCTTCAGCATGACGGTGTTCGGGCTGTGCCCGCTGCTGATCGCCAGCGCCATGGCCGTGGAGCGGACGCTGGCCATCCGCGCCCCGCACTGGTACGCGAGCCACATGAGCCCGCGGGCCACCGAGCGCGGCCTGGCCGCCATCTGGGCCGCCGGCGTGGCCTTCGCGCTGCTGCCGCTGGCCGGGCTGGGCCGCTACGCGCTGCAGTGGCCCGGCACCTGGTGCTTCATCAGCGCGGCCGGCGGCAGCGCCTTCGCCGCCGCCTTCGCCGCGCTGGGGCTGCTGGCCCTCGTGGTCACCGGCGCCTGCAACCTGGCCACCGTCGAGGCGCTGGTGTCGCGCTGCCGCGCCAAGGCCGGCCCGGCGCAGCCCGGCTCCCGCTGGGGCCGCATCGCCACCGAGACGCTGCTGCAGCTGCTGGGCATCACCTGCGTGCTGGCCGCGTGCTGGTCACCGCTGCTGGTAGGTGACACCGCTGGGGGTGACACCGCTGGGGGTGACACTGCTGCTGGGGGGTGACACTGCTGCTGGGGGTGACACCGCTGCTGGGGGGTGACACCGCTGCTGGGGGGTGACACCACTGATGGGGGTGACACCGCTGTTAGTGGGTGACACCGCTGCTGGGGGGTGACACCGCTGTTGGGTGTGACCCCGCTGCTGGGGGGTGACACCGCTGTTGGGTGTGACCCCGCTGCTGGTGGGTGACACCGCGCTGCCCCCCGGCAGGCTCCCCCTGCTCCTTGGGGACATCCATCCGTGGGTGGCCCCTCGGCAGGACAGCGGGGACAGGGACAGGGGTGCCGAGGGTGACACAGCTGTAGGAGAGAGAGGAGCTGGGAGAGGGCTCAGAGGAGAGGCGAGTGCGGGGAATCAGCCGCAGGAAGCGGAGCTAAACAGAGCACAACGAGGTTCTTGTGCAGAGGAGAGAAGGGGATGTGAGGAGAGGCTCTGGGAGCTGGCCGTGCTGGCCATCCAGATGGCATCTGGGGGGTTTGCATGGCCATCCCGATGGCATCTGGGGGTTTTATTTCCTCCCGCCTTGCAGCAAAACTTTGTTCAGAGTTTTATGAGAAAACGCGCTTTGCCGTGACGCTGTAAGCGCCTTGTGGCTGGCAGCCCGCTGTGTTTGATTTACAGCAGCCTGCCTGGTTTTTGCATTTTTGCTTTGCATTTCTCTCCACTGTTTTATTAGTCCTTCCTTAGAGCCCCTCCTCGTGATGTGGGAGTGGGGGAGGCAGAATCCACATCTCTGCCGTGTGGGAGCAGGGCACACCCGGCGGTCTGGAATCCCAAAAGGCCGGGTTATTCTATCAGGGAGTCGTGGGATTTTTGGAAGATTTGTACTTGGGATCTCTGAGCAGGGTGGGCTGAAGCTGGCTGAGGAAATGCTGAGGTTATGTGAAAGGTTCTTTCTGGCTGAAGGAGTTTTGTTCTTGTCCTGTCAGCCCCGAGGGTTTCACCAGCCTTGCAGCATGAGAGGAACCCCTGAGATGGGGGAAGCGTTTCCTCCTCCCTCATACCCAGGGCTCTCAGATAAATCAGTGAGGAAGCAGGGATTCTGCTTGGTGGTTTGGTGCCCTGGGCGTTTCTGTGGTTTCAGAGGCAGAAGTCAGCCCAGAGGCACGAGGGAATTCAGCAGCACTTCCTTTCCTCGGCACCAAAACCACTTGGAAGTGTGGAACTTCTTCCATGGAGTTCTCAAAATCCAGACTCACGGCTGCAGGGGGTATTTTTATAAAAACACCTCAGTTTTTATGGACATAAACCTCCATTTCCATGCACCCCAAGTTGCTCTGTACAACCCTGAAGTGCAGGTCAGGAATTAGAGACCAAATGCCTTTTCAGTGAAAGTAGCAATCCTTCAGCCTGTAGCTGCTGCACTCAGCTGTAAGAAACGGAGCTGAAGTGGAAATCTGGGGCTTTACAGAGGAGGTTTTTTTGTTTCTGTGGTGTTTTTTTAAAGACTTCTGAGTTTTGTAACTAAGAATTAATGGATCCTGGCAGCTGCTGCTGTGAAGTAAACAACGCCCTCGCCACACACGGTATTTTCAGAGCGGATCTGTTGATTTAAACGACAAAATCAAATGTGATTTAGCAGCAGAGGGAAAGCTCTGACATCGTGGCTGTGCTCTGGAGGGCTCCTTGGAGTGTCCTGCACGTCTGGCTTGGGAAGGAGGGAGGAGAGCAGTTAGTGCAGGAATTGTTTCCTTCTTCCAAGCGCACAGGAGCTTGTTGGGCTCGCCAGGGAGCACCTGGGAGAGCACCTGGGAGAGCAGGCACTGCAGTGTGGGATTGCTGGTTTCCACTTCACTCCCAGCTTCTGCTCCTTTTGGAGCGTGTGCTGACAGCACACAGGGAATGGCTGCCCAAAGGGCAGGGTTAGAGGGGATATTGGGAAGGAATTCCTGGCACAGGTGCCCAGAGCAGCTGTGGCTGCCCCTGGATCCCTGGAATGTCCAAGGACAGGCTGGACATTGGGGCTGGAGCACCTGGGACAGTGGGAGGTGTCCCTGCCATGGCAGGGGTGGCACTGGGTGGTATTTAGGATCCCTCCATGCCCAAACCAGTCTGGGATTCTGGGATAACCCCTGGGCTGGACGGCAGCAGACAAACTCTGAGGTGGGATGGAGGAAGCTGTTCCCTGACTGCACAGAAACACCGCTGCAGCACACACTGGGCAGTTCTCACAATGATAATTACGCAGTTCCAGGATAAATTATTCCTTCCTGGAGTTGTTTCAGAGTTATTTAAAGCCAAAATCCTCAGAAATTCTGCTGCTCTTCCTGTTAAAATACTTCTGCTCCTTATCCCTCCTGGCAGACAGAAATTACAGATGTATAAAACCACATTCATGACAACAGTAAAGTTTTAGCTGCTCTTGTTGAATAAATCCAATCATCAGCCATATTTCTGTATGCATTTTGAGCCAGACTTTTAGTGGCATAAATGATGTTGACTTTATTTCACCTGATGTTCCTCTGCCTTGTGCAGGCTTTTAATCCATTTAGAAGACCAATACAGGCCATGATAAACAACCTCTAATGATATCAAACAAACAAAATTTCCAGTAGAGCAGCTGTTGGCTCAACAACTACTCCAATAAAGGCATATTACGTAATAAAACAAGAAATGAGCAGCAGTTGTGTGCTTGGGAAATGTATTTTATTAGCCTGGTGGTTGTGGAGCTCCATCTAAAAAAGAGATGGAAGAGTCTAGAAGGGACAGGGACAGGGACAGGGACAGGGACAGGGAAGTGGTCGGGTTCACAGACCCAGTGTGGGTCTGGTGCCCCAGTGGCTCCTGATGTGCTCTGGGTCTGTATCCATGTTTTTACAAAGCTCTATATCCATGTTTTCACAAGGCTCTATCCATGGCCACTTCTGCCACTGAAATGTCATGGGTGGAATCCTCAGCTGCTTCTGTTTAAAGAAACAAAAACAATTCTCCTGTGCTGTCCATGCTGCCCTGCCCTCCAGACTCAGCTCAGGCTTTCCAAGGTCAACACATGGTTATTGATCTGGCACCCAGAATATCCCTTTGAATGGAAAAATCCTCCCTGGAGCTCTGCTCCCAGTCACTGCGGCTCCGACTGTCCCAGCCCGTGGGGACAGCAGCAGCCCAGCTGTGACCTTGGTATTGACACAGCTCTGAGGAGGCTCCCTGGGGGATTGCAGGTTGGCCTGGCTCTTCCCAAGGGCTGGAGCCGCGGGGCTGGCCAGGACTGGCAGGGATTCGGGCTGTTCCCAGCAGTTTTGGGACTGGCTGCCAGTTCACCCAGGGGCTGGAACGCTGCCCTGTGCTGGGACAGAGCTGGAGGTGCCTCAGGCGCTGCTGGGTGTGCTCCATCTCCATGGACAGCCCCAGTCCCACAGGGATTGCCAGGCTCGGACACCTGCGGCCTCCAAGTCACGCCCAGGGAAGATTTGGGAGCAAAAAAAGGATTTGCTCAGGAAAATGAGGTGTTCAGGAAAACGAGGTGTTCAGGAAAACAAGGTGTGCAGGAGCCCTCCCACAGAATCCCACACAGGCTGGGGTAGGCAGGGACCTTGAAGCTCATCCAGTTCCAGGGGCAGGGACCCCTTCCACCATCCCAGGCTGCTCCAAGCCCTGTCTGGGACACTTCAGGGATCCAGGGGCAGCCCCAGCCTCTCTGCACAGTGCTGACATCTTGCCTGTCTTGCTAGGCATATTTTTCTAGAGTCTTAAAGTCTATCTCAGCCAAGCCTAAAACTCAAACTATTGTTTCATGTCCTTACTTACTGTACCGTTGTAACTTTTCTACTTTCAGACTTTGCAACTGCAGCTAGCTCTAATTTCTCTGCTCTTTCTGTTTCTGAGACCTCCTTTAACAGCTTTCCAAAAGCTTCCTACCTTTGTTAATCCCCACAGTGACACAGCCGTGGTGACACAGCCGAGGTGACCCAGCCTTACCCGTGTCCCTGTCCCTCCCCAGATCACCATGCTGAGGAAGGTGTCGGAGCAGGCGGCGGGGCCGTGCCGGGGGTCCCCGCGCTGGGAGCTGCGCAAGGAGTGCAACCCGTCTCTGACGGCCGTGCGCCTGGCCTCGCTCAACCAGATCCTGGACCCGTGGGTGTACCTGCTGCTGCGCAGGATCCTGCTGCGCCGCTGCGGCCAGGCCGCCAGCGCCCTGTGCCGCTGCCCCCGCGCGCCGTGCCGCCACAGCGACGCGGCCCTCAGCCTGTCCGAGCACATCCGCCGCACCGCCGCGTGACGGGACACTGCCACCGTGGCCTGAGGGGACAGCCCACCGGGCATGAGGGGGTGTTCCACCATGGCCTGAGGGGACATTCCACTGTGGTCTGAGGGAACAGTTCACCATGGCGTGAGGGGACAGCCCACCGGGCCTGAGGGATAGCCCGCAGGGCCTGAGGGGACATTGCCAACATGGCCTGAGGGCGTGTTCCACCATGGCCTGAGGGGGCATTGCCGCCATGGCCCGAGGGGACAGCCCACGGGGCNCGTGAGGGGACAGCCCACCGGGCCTGAGGGATAGCCCGCGGGGCCTGAGGGGACATTGCCAACATGGCCTGAGGGCGTGTTCCACCATGGCCTGAGGGGGCATTGCCGCCATGGCCCGAGGGGACAGCCCACAGGGCCTGAGGGGACACTGCCACCATGGCCTGAGGGGGTGTTCCACCATGGCCTGAGGGGACACCATGGCCTGAGGGGGTGTTCCACCATGGCCTGAGGGGACACCATGGCCTGAGGGGGCAGCTCACCAGGCCTGAGGGCACAGCCCACCATGGCCTGAGGGCACAGCCCACCATGGCCTGAGGGGACAGCCCACAGGGCCTGAGGGGACTCTGCCACCATGGCCTGAGGGGACATTCCCACGGCTCCAGGAGCTGCAGGCATCTGGAAACCCTCCTGGGAATGTGCTCTGTGCTGTCACACCCTCACAGTGTCACTGCTGGGCCCAGAGTGACAAATTCTGCCCGCAGGGCACCGAAAGAGCTGGGCTACAGCAGGACAGGACACACAGGTCTGGTGGCTGAGCTGCACAGCGGGATGGGGACATGCCATGGTCCCTGCAGCGGGATGGGGACATTCCATGGTCCCTGCACAACAGGATGGGGACATTCCACCATCACTGCCACTCGTGGCTGAGATGCACACAGGGAAGTCTTGTGAGCCTAAAGTAGAGCCCAAGGGGGCTTCTCTTGCTTTAAGGAGGAAGAAATTGTTTTCCTGACAGCCAGCAGATTCTGCAGATGGAATTACTGAAGGGACTGACCCCTGAGAATGTTTAATATAACATTATCTCCTTCAGAGAGCCCTTCCTCCTTTTTTCTGGAGGGGCAAGGGGAGAAAGGGAAAAAAACACAGGAATAAAGAAAAAAAAAGAAATTAGATTGGATATCAGTGTCTTAAAACCAAGCAGGGGTTGTGGCAGCGATGGTACATCCATCTCTTCCAAGAACTGGAGGCAGCACGAGCCTCCTGACTCACAGATGTCTCCTGATAAACACTCCTCTGCGTGGTGGCTGAAGTGTAGCACCGGGGCAAGGGGAGAAATCCCTGATTTTTCCCTGGCAGCCCATGGAATGCCCAGCAGGCTGGAATTGCTGCTTGCACAGCAGGCTCAGGGCTCGGGGGCAGATGGAGAAGGGCTGGCAGAGGCAGAGCCCCGCTCCCAGGGCAGCTGTTATCCTGGGAAGTGCCCCTGTCCGGGGCCACCACGAGCAGCAAATGCTGTGTGGGGCACGGGGGTGGCACTTGGGACCCCTCCAGGCCCTGAAGTCCTGCAGGGTGGCCAGAGCAGCACCCCAAAGAGCTCAGCTCTTCCTCAAAAACACAAACCTGGCAGCTCCGGGAGGGTTTAAACCGCAGCACACTGGAAGCAGGGGGTGGAAGTGTGAATTTGTCAGGTCTTTGCCCAAAGAAACTGCCACAGTTTAGTTACAAACTCAGTTCCAATCCATTTGTGCCACACCTGAGGATTATTTTTAAAAAGCTGTGTCCTAACGCATTTTCTTCACCCTTTTGGAGCTTACAGCCTCTCATGGCTCCTGCTTTGTGGCCTTCAGGGTGAAATTAAATGCAAATACAATAAAATACAGCTGATAGTCCATGTGCCAAGTGCTGTGAAATTCAGGGGCCTTACAGGCAAATGAAGTCCTGCATCTGTGAGGAATTTCTTGCACAAAACCTTTACTTTTGCTCTTTTTAAATTGTTTATAAAAGTAACTCCTCAGCAAAGAATCTGTGCCTTCATTTTTGTTCAGCGTTGTCTGATTCTTGCCTACATAAATCTGATTTTATCTAGGTGGTGTCTGAGTCCGGCCTAAAAGCCAAGGTTTAGCTTTAATAGAAGACCCAGTCTGAATTTAATGGATTAAATGCATTTTTCAGTTTGAGTTGCTGGACCCTGCTCTGTGCTGAGCTACTCCTGGGTGTGACAACTACAGGGTCATCAGTGCTTCGGTTACTGAGTGGTGCTTTGAGGGAAAATCCGGCTCTTTCTGCTTAAAAAAGCGCCTTGCAGGAGCCAGCCCTGCCGTGTTGGACTGATCTGGGACTGGAAAAAGCCTGCTGTGTGCAGAGGATCCCTTTTGTTCCCTCTGTGTACTTCTCCTTTGGGAAAGAGCTCAGCAGAGCCGCTCACTTGTGAAATATGTCGGGATGACCTCAGCCGCCTGCAGCGGCCCCGGCCGGCACATTCCTGGCTCCGGGCTCGTCTGGGATCGCGGCTGGGATGGAGAGAGTGCTGGAGGAAGGGGGAATCCACCCCGTTACCTGCAGGATGAGCAGGGTGCTGTGTCCCTGAGCACCATCGGGAAACCGGGAATGTGACCTTGGGAAGGGTCACATCCAGCAGATTCAGGGCAGCTGGTTCTCAGTATCGGGGTGGTTTCATCCAGTTCACACAGAACAATGCCTTTTGTCATGAATATTCAATGTTTGGGTGGGCAGCTCTGGCCCTCTGTGCTGGGGTGAAAGGGAGGAGCTGCTTCATCAGAATGGGAAGGGATGGCAGGGTTTATCCGAATGGGAAGGGATGGGAGGGTTTATCCAGATGTGAAGGGATGGGAGGGTTTATCCAGATGGGAAGGGATGGGAGGGTTTATCCAAATGGGAAAGGTTTATCCAAATGGGAAGGGATGGGAGCTTCATCCAAATGGGAAGGGATGGGAGGGTTTATCCAAATGGGAAGGGATGGGAGGGTTTATCCAAATGGGAAGGGATGGGAAAGGTTTATCCAAATGGGAAGGGATGGGAGGGGTTATCCAGATGGGAAAGGTTTATCCAAATGGGAAGGGATGGGAGCTCCCCGTTTGTTTCCAGGAGAGGAGGAGTGGGAGCTCTGCCCTCCAGCCACGGCTCTGTGAGGGCTGCACTTCTAATCCTGCTCCAGGGAGCTGAAGTGTACCTGGGAGCTCCCATTCCCATTTCCACGGGCCGGGAAGCTGTGTTTGTGTGGTGTTTCTTTAGCGATGCCTTTTCAGCCTGCTCTCTGTGCTGTTCCTCTGCCCGAGGGGTTTGGGGAGCTGTAGGGCACGGAGAATCCACCCGGAGAGGATGGTTTGCCTGCAAGCCACTCGTGTGTGTGTCCCAGAGTTGGACCGGTGGGAATTACAAACCGGAGTGAGCCTGGAGTTCTGGGTTTATGCAGGAGCTGCTGCGGGTGGGGCCAGAGCAGATTTTATCTGCCCGCTGATCCAGGGACACCTGTGGGAGCTGCTCTGCCGGGAATTGCAGCCCAGGGATCCCTGGGGAGCCCAGCACCTGCACCTGCACCCCAAACCAGCCCAGGGATCCCCTGGGGAGCCCAGCACCTGCACCCCAAACCAGCCCAGGGATCCCCTGGATAGCCCAGCACATGGGACTGGGACCTGCACCCCAATCCCAAACCCAGCTCAAGTTCTGCAGTATCCCAGCAGAGGTGAATTGTCTGCAGTCCCCCTGCCAAGGCTGTTCCCTTGTTTTTATTCCATTATTCCCATTACTTTACTGTTCTTTTTGCATTTTGGAATTTCAGCAGGAATTTTTTGAGCTCCTCAGGCAGATTGACACAGGGGAGCAGCACTGGGATGGGCACCCCAACCCAGCCCAGCAGACTGGGAAATCCCTGATTGCCTCTGGGTTTGAACTGACACAGGAGTTCCAGGCAGGCAAATCCCAGAACCCCTGAGGTTGGAAAAGCCCTCCCAGACCACTGAGTCCAACCTGTGCCCAATCCCCACCCCGTCCCCAGCCCAGATCAATGAGCGCCACATCCAGGCCTTCCTTGGACACCTCCAGGGGTGGGGATTCCACAAAATCCCAAATTACATTTCTCAGGAGATGGCAGGATCACCTTGGAGCCAGCCCCAGCCCCCACTGAGCAGCTGGGTTTGTTTCCCTTTATCAGTTTGATCTCAGTTTAAAAAAGGCAACACAGAATCCAGGTTTGAAAAACAAGCAGAGCACAGGAGAGCTGTGAAGGTGAGAAACAGAGCTGGGACCACAAAAGGCAAATCTGTCTGATCTTCAGCAGCAGCAGGAAGAGCCTGAGCTGATAGGTTTGGTTGCCCAGAGACAGCAGAAAGCTCCCAAAATTGCACTGGCAGGACAAGCAGCTCCTTCTAGATGCACCAGGCTCTGCCCAGGGTTACAGGAGCCTTGGAGGGATCCCACAGAATCCCAGACTGGCTTGGCTTGGGAAGGAGCTTAAGTCCCCTCCAGTACCACCCTTGCCATGGCAGGGACACCTCCCACTGTCCCAGGCTGCTCCAGCCCCAGTGTCCAGCCTGGCCTTGGGCACTGCCAGGGATCCAGGGGCAGCCACAGCTGCTCTGGGAATTCCATCCCAGCCCCTGCCCACCCTGCAGGGAACAATTCCTGCCCAATCTCCCATCTCTCCCTGTGTTACAAAAGTGTGGTTTCCATTATCACACCCTGCTCCAGATCCTTCGTGGAGTTTCCCCCCCTCTCCTGTCCCTTCCCTGGCTGCTGAGCTCGGGCACATTTCCCACGCTGTTGCTGAGGCTGCAGGACCGGCCAGGTGTGTCCAGGGTGGCCCCTGCAGCTCCCCAGGGCTTCCTGGGGCCGGAGTGTCCCAGCAGCTCCCGCAGCTCAGGCTCTGCAGGTTCTGCTGGCACCATTAACTGCAGCCTTTCCCTGCAGAGCGCGGCTTACACATTAACCCTGCTGCTGCTGCTGCTGCTGCTGCTGGGGGAGGGAAGGGTGGGCAGCACCTGGGCAGTGCCTGGGCAGCACCTGGGCAGTACCTGAGCAGCACCTCGGCAGTACCTGGGCAGTGCCTGAGCAGCACGTGGGCAGTACCTGGGCAGCACCTGAGCAGTGCCTGGGCAGTACCTGGGCAGCACCTGGGCAGCACCTGGCAGTGCCTGGGCAGTGCCTGGGCAGCACCTGAGCAGCACCT
>VWZP01009877.1:6631-24137 GCA_013396995.1 Dicaeum eximium | reverse complement strand
GCAGCACCTGAGCAGCACCTGGGCAGCACCTGGGCAGCACCTGGGCAGCACCTGGGCAGTACCTGGGCAGTGCCTGGGCAGCACCTGGGCAGCGCTTGGGCAGCACCTGGCAGTGCCTGGTAGCACCTGGGCTCTGCTGGGGAGGGTCTGAGCTGCTCCTGCTGCTGCAGCTCTATCCCAGCCCTGCATCCCAAAGACTTTCCCTGCTCCCCGTGGGCAGTTCTGCCCTTCCCAGCCCCGCTGCCATCCCCAGAGAGCCCTGCATGTCACCATGGTGTCACTCTGGATGTCACCCTGGTTTCACTCTGGTGTCACCCTGGTGTCACTCTGGATGTCACCGTGGTGTCACTCTGGTGTCACCCTGGTTTCACTCTGGGCGTCACTCTGGATGTCACCATGGTGTCACCCTGGTGTCACTCTGGGTGTCACCCTGGTGTCACCCTGGTGTCACCCTGCTCCCTGCTACCCACGCTGGCTGTCCTTAGCCAGCACTCCCCTTGCCCCGTGTGTCTGCACTTCCCGGGAAGCACAGGAGGAGTTTTCCATCCAGCTGCTGCTGGGCTTTGGGAAGGGACCTCGGGGTTATCCCGAGGCGGTGAAGGGAACGAGCCTGGGCTCTGGGGAGGTTCCAGAGGCTCTGCCCCCACTCCAGCACCCTGCCTGTCGTGCTCCTGCCTTTCCCCAGCACCCCTGTGAGAGCAGGAGCAGCAGGAGTGCCCCGTGCACCCTCACAGCGCCCTGGGCTGGCCCTGCCTCCCTCCAGCTCTGCCTTCCCTCGGAGCCGTTCGGATTTTTCAGGGATGAGGCCAAAAGGAGAATTAATCCTGAGCTCAGCCAGGCTTGTCAGCAAGAGAGAACAGCCCCAGCACTGAGGGGGTGCAGGAGCTGAGCCCCCCCTCCACTCCAGGGCACAGCATGAAAGAGCTGCTGTGAATATGAAATATGTCAAATACGCCCAAATGCATTTTGTAAAAGACAATGTATTTATGCTTGGGGCTGCTTTGTTTGAAGAATCCATCGTGGCCAGGGATAGAAGCCCCAGTTATTTTTGTTTCTGTAAACACAGTGCTTGGACAGGCCTTGCCCCCCCTCCTCACACAGGCTGTTTGCTCCGAGGAGCCACAGCTCTTCCATGCATCCATCAGGACAGATAAATTCAGCATTTATAACGGCTCTGGGCTGGCAGATGAAAGGAAGGGTTCATCCCCACTTGGAGTGGCTTTTCAGTGGGGGTGTCCTTCCCAGCACTTCGTGGTTTATGTGACAGGTTGGATTTTGCCTGATGTGTTTGCAGTTCCCTGGCTCTGAACGTGAACAGGCCTCGAGGAGCAGAGACAAAACCAGCCCTGGAAACCCTCTGCCCACATTTGGGCACGGCTTTGTCCCGTGCTGGCCTCGGGGGGAGGCCAGAGCCTGGCAGTGCCACCAGAGAGCTGTGCCCAGCCCCACCCCAGGGAGCTGCACCCACACCAGGGACCGAGCCCAGAGAGGGCTCACGGAGCCAGGGCTGGACCGGGGCACTGCCCCTGCAGGGGTTTGGGCTGGACCTGCCCTGGCACAGAGCCCAGCCTCCCCCGGGCATCACCCCGGGACAGGAATGCTCCAAACCCGCCTGGATCCCCCCTCCCTCCACCCCCTCCCCAGGTCCTGGGGCTGAGAGGGATCTGCAACCTCCAAAGGCCACAGCTTTAAACACTGAACCCAAAGGAAGGGTCTGGGGGCCTGAAAATGCCCCAACTTCAAACACTGAACCCAAAGGAAGGGTCTGGGGGCCTGTAAATGCCACAGCTTCAAACACTGAACCCAAAGGAAGGGTCTGGGGACAAGGGGGGGATTGGCCAAAGCCTGGCCTCAGTGATGCTGGGGGTCTTTTCCAACCTGAATAACTCTGTGATTCTGTGGGGACATGAACCGGGTTGTGGCACGCAGCTGTCCCAAGGACAGGACATGTCCTGTGGCTCTGTAGGACATGTCCTGTGGCTGGGTGAGAGCCAGCAGGGCTCAGTGGCTCGGAGAGAGGCAGCCCCGGCTGCCAGCCCCACCTCCCGGCATGTTTACCCTGTGACAGCCAAGAACTCGCTGTCCTTGTGTCCCCTGCCGCCGGTGACAAGCGGGGACACGCTGGGTCCTTGTGTCCCCTGCCGCCGGTGACAAGCGGGGACACGGTGGTGGCAAGCAGGACGTGCTGGTGGCACTGGCAGCTGCCAGGGCTGCCCAGCATGGCAGGGACAGGTTCCCTCCAGGGACACCCAGGTGCCAGCTTTGCTGGAGGTGGCTCTGTCCCACCCCTCTGGTGGGGACGTCACCCCCAGCAGTGTGACCATGGCATGTCCCAGTCCATGTTCAGGGTGCTGAGGGACCTCCAGCACAGCCTGACAGCCACCTCCAAAACCAACCAAGAGTCAAACCCAGTTAATACCACGGTCAAAATTAGGATTTTCTNAGAAATTAAAACAATTACAATAATTTTAACCATGCAAAATGAACATTTTAAAAATGAGAAAACATAGCCAAAAAAACCACAAAACAAAACAAAACAAAAAAACCCACCAGAGCATAAATATCCACCCAAAGCTGAATTTCTGCACGTCAGCCTAGCTCACATCCTCCACAGGGGATCCAGGGAAGCACACCTTGGCTGATGGAACTGCCCTGCACCCCACTGGGGAGGACTCGAGGAGCCACCGAAGCCCTGCCAGGTGCGCGGGGACAGCGAGGGGACAGCGAGGGGACAGGATTTACCCGGGGGCACAGCGGCATTCCCGCTGCGCAGGGGCCGTTCCCGGGGCTCTGAACAGAGGCACCCCCAGGGTGGGGACAGCCCGGCCCGTCCATCGCCCTGAGCCTGGCCCAGGCCGGGTCTAACAGGGCTGGACACCCGCATGGCAGCGGCTCCCGCCGGCCCACCCGCGCTCAGGGCAGGAGCCGGGCAGAGGCAGGGGCAGTGTCGCGGTGTGTCCCCATCCCCTGGTGGCACGGGACGGTCCCGGCTGGGGGAAAGGGGGGCCCGGAGCCCCCGCCGGGAACCCAGAGATTGCCAACAATGGCCCGGTTAATGATTCAGCCGCTGCTCCTGCCGCTGGGGCACTGCGGGACATTCACAGCTCACACCGCCCGCAGAGGANTGTCTCCTGTGTCCCCGGTGTCCCCAGCGTCCCCAATGTCCCCAGCGCCTCAGTGTCCCCGGTGTGCCTGGTGTCCCCAGTATTCCCAGTGTCCCTGGTGTCCCCGGTGTCCCCAGTGTCCCCGGTATCCCCGCTGTCCCCAGCGCCCCGGTGTCCCCAGTGTCCTCGGTGTCCCCAGTGTCCCCAGAACCCCTGGTGTCCCCTCTGTCTCCTGTGTCCCCGCTGTCCCCAGTGTCCCTGGTGTCCCCAGCGCCCCGGTGTCCCCAGTGTCCTCGGTGTCCCCAGTGTCCCCAGAACCCCTGGTGTCCCCTCTGTCTCCTGTGTCCCCGGTGTCCCCAGCGTCCCCAATGTCCCCAGCGCCTCAGTGTCCCCGGTGTGCCTGGTGTCCCCAGTATTCCCAGTGTCCCTGGTGTCCCCGGTGTCCCCAGTGTCCCCGGTGTACCTGGTGTCCCCAGTATCCCCGGTGTCCCCAGCACCCCGGTGTCCCCGTGTGTGGCAGCCAGCACGGAGCTGTTTCCCCGGGCTGAGCGCAGCGCCGGTGCTGTGGCACAGAGGTGGCACAGACGTGGCACAGAGGTGGCACAGAGGTGGCACAGAGGTGGCACAGAGGTGTCCCTTCCTTTGCGTTTCTCACCCCAACCAGACACAAGCGGAGGTGGCTGTGCCGCCTGCCGTGGCTCTGGCGGTGACACTGAGGTGGCCCAGCCCCAGCCTGGCTCCTGGGCTGTTCCAGCTGCTCTGGGGGCAAGGGCCGGGCAGGGCGAGCTGCATTCCCTGTTTGGGGATTTGTGCCTGCTCACGGGGCCGTGTGGCAGCCACAGTGTCACCCCCGGTGCAGTGCCCCACGTCACACTGCCCTGCCCGGAGTGTCCCACGTGTCCCCAGGGCCCGCTGGGCACTGGCCCAGCTCAGAGCAGGTGCAGGTGAGCTCAGCCCCTCTGCAGTGCCCTGGGAAATGCGGCTCATGCCTGGCAGAGTTTCCCGGTGGCGCTGCCCGTGCCCCTCGGGAAGGGTCAGTGTCCCCTCGTGTCCCCTCGTGTCCCCTCTGCTCTGTGCTGGGCCCTGCAGCCACCAGGGTCACCCCAACCAGACGTCCCTGGCCAGGAGAGCGTTTTAATTCCAGTTTCCCACGTGATCCAAGGGTCCCCATCCCACCTGGACATCAGTTATCCTTGGCTTGTGCCACCCTGCAGTGTGAGTCTGGAATTAAATCGCTCAGTGCTGCCGCCTGATCTCGTGCTGTGATTCCGTGACCTTCCCCAGCCCTATCCAGAAACACCAGGGACCAAATCCCCCTCATTTTGACACAAATCGTTTTAATTAGCATATTAAAATAAATGTCTTAACATCACCCCGTCACCTGCCTTCAGCTGCATTTACAGCACCTTTTCCCATCCCTAAAGTCTCAAGCTGGGATCCCCAGGGGTGTCCCAGGGGTGTCCAGGCAGGCACTGCAGGTGCTGGACAGTTCCCTGCCTGCACTCACACCTCCATCCTGCCTGTGGATGTGACTGCCACAGCCAGAGCTGTTCCTCAGTGCTGGAAATTCAGAGCTCTCTTGGGTTTGAAGGAAAAACACAGCAGGAGCTCCACGGCCTCTGAAAAACCAGCTGCTCTCTCCTGACAGAAGGAGCATTTAGCAATGCCTGGCACCCTCATGGCCTTTTCCTTCCCAAAATAACCGGGCTGAGCAACACCCCAAAAATGAGAGCTGCTCTGCCACATCAGAGGGGTTTGTGCAAGCGTGACCCCGGATTTCACGGTGGCAGCAGACACGGGGTGCCCACGGGACATTCCCAGTCTGCTTCCCAGCACCGCCCTCGGGAGACTCACCCTGCACCCACCCCGGCACGACCTTTCCCAGAATGGGAGCTGCCACCGTTGGGAAAGGCTGGTGAGAGTGCAAGGGCTGCTCTTCCAGGGGCTGGAATTCCAAGGGCTGCTCTTCCAGGGGCTGGCATTCCAAGGGCTGTGGTTCCAGGGGCTGGCATTGCAAGGTTGGCATTCCAAGGGCTGCTGTTCCAAGGGCTGGCATCCCAAGGGCTGCTGTCCCACAGCCAGCAGTACAGTGTCACCCAGCCCCACCCCGGCTGGCCCTGGGGGCTGTCACCGTCACTGCCCTGCTGTGGCACAGCCCAGCTTTATTCCCAAAGCCCCTGGGTTTATCCGTGCCAGCCTGGAGCTGGTTGTCACCACGTGTTCCCAAAACCAGCCCGCTGGGGACAGCAATGCTGCAGTGCCACTGTGGCCTCCCCACTGGTTTTCCTCCCTTTTTGTGTCCAGCAGCGCAGAGCTGGAGCCAAAGCCCCGTCAGGTCCCTCCTGGGATGTCCCTCAAGTGCCCCAACCCTGCCTGGGGCGAGCTCCGAGGTGCTGCTGCTCACTGCCGGCCCTGGCGGGGATTCACCTGCTGCAGGTGACACCTGCCAGGGCTTTGGGCACAGCACGGCTGCAGGAGTGACCCTGGAGCTTCCTTTGGAGTCCGCAGGGTTGGAGCCGAGCTGTTTGTGCTGAGGACACGGTGTTACCCTGGCACGGGGAGCCGCGCTGGAATCCTGCAGAGCTTTCCCAAGATCCTGGCAGGCTCCGGCGGGGCCGGGTTGTGCAATGTGGGGACATCGCTCATGGTGTGTCACAGGGAGGGCTCAGCTCGGCGCTCCTGCTCTGCGAGGTGGCACACGGGGGACAGGGGCCCTGCGAGGTGGCACACGGGGGACAGGGGCTCTGCGAGGTGGCACACGGGGGACAGGGGTTCTGCGAGGTGGCACAGGGGGCACAGGGGCCCTGCGAGGTGGCACACGGGGGACAGGGGCTCTGCGAGGTGGCACACGGTGGACAGGGGCTCTGAGAGGTGGCACACGGGGGACAGGGGCTCTGAGAGGTGGCACACGGGGGACAGGGGGATTCCGTGATCTTCCACCTTTGGATTTCACTGCTCGTTCCCAGGGTTCCCCACCTGGACGGAGAGCTGTGGGTGGGCTGGGGCTGCCCGAGGGCCCTGCTGGCCCTGGAGTTGGGGTTTGTGATGGGTTTGGGGCTGGGGATCGCCAGGATCTCTGGGATCACTGGGGCCGGAGCGGGTCCATGCACAGGGCAGGGGAGGGGACAAGGCTGGGCCCCCCTGCGTGGCCTCCCCTGGTCCTGACCCCACAGAGCTGTGGGGACACCCCGGAAGGTGCCCTGGGAATGGGCTGGGGGTGACTGGATACAAACCCTGCCTGTCCCTGTCGCGTTTTGAGGCAGACTTGAGCAGCAATTCCCATTTTCTGCTGAGCTCCAGTGCCACTCCCAGCCACTGGCTGTCCTGGGAGCTCCTCTGGCAGGGACACGGGGACAGCCCAGCCTCGGGGCTGCCTCTGGTGCTTCCCAGCAGGATCACGGAGCACTGTAAATTAAGTGCAAGAGCCACAATTTATTCCTTTTGGGAAGCTTTTTTGTCTCCTCCAAAACATTCCCGGTGCAAATCCTCCCCCTCCAAAGGCAGAGGGGAACCCAGCCCACGAGGGCTGAGCCCGAGGCAGCAGAGATTTTATTTGTGCTTTGCTCACTATTTATGTTTTTTTTTTTTTTAAATTAAGGTTTCTAATGTCACTTGTTACCCAAGTACATTTAATTTCCTTGAGGATCTCCAAGGCAGAGCGGCCCAGTGGTTCCCAGCTGGATCCACAGCCACAAAATGCCCTTCTCTGCCAAATTCTGTGGCCACGCTGAAAAGCCCTCTGAAAAGGATGGTTTTGTCCCAGTCTCACCTGTTTTTCCTTTTGCCCCTCAGTCTCAGGTGTCTGCTGAGAGCTGGGTGAGCTCATTGCCCGTTCCACTGCTGGGAGCTGCAGCAGAATTCCATCCCAAATCCACGGACCCAAGGGAAACAAAACAGCTCCGGAGGCTCAGGGAAAGGGGAATTGCTGAGCCCTGGAGAGGCGTTTTCCAGAGGGGTGACCCAGACATTCCATGGCAGAGGGTGAATCACAGGGATGTCATGATGATGTCATGATGATGTCACAGTGATGTCACGGTGATGTCACGGTGATGTCATGGTGATCCATGGCAGAGGCCTCCACAGCCTTTGCTTTCAGCAGCTGCTCAGGTGGAATGCAGGTGCCCCCTCCAGCACCTCTTCCCAGCACCCTCTGGGGTTTGGTTTCCATTTGGGTTTGGATTCCACTTGGGTTTGGTTTGGGTTTGGTTTCCAGTTGGGTTTGTTTGGGTTTGGTTTCCAGTTGGGTTTGTTTGGGTTTGTTTTCCAGTTGGGTTTGTTTGGGTTGGGTTTCCATTTGGGTTTGGTTTGGGTTTGGTTTCTGTTTGGGTTTGTTTTCTGTGCTGGATCCGAGTGTCCCCCGGATTTTGTGGGGCACGACCCAATCGATGACATTCGATGTCTGTCCCGCGTTTTCCTGATCTGTCACGAAGGTTTTTCTCCAGGGATTTGTGGACAGGGTTTTGGGAAGAGCTGCTGTTCCCAGGGCTGGAGCCTGGAGGATGCCGCGCTCCCTGAGCTGGGATGGGCACTGGGATGTGCCCGTGGGCCCCTGCCCTGCTCCTGCCAGCCCCACAGGCTCTGGGAGATGGGGCAGGTGGCCCTGCAGGGAAAGGGCTTGGAATGTTCCCCATTTCCCAACAGGAAGGGCAGCTCAGGGAAATCCAGCCCCTGCTCCGCTGAATTGTTCCGTGGGCTGGTTCCTGCAGCCTGGGAGAGCACAAACAGCACATTTACCCCTTTAAAGACATTAATAATTCCACAGGCTGGAGCCTGAAAGGTGTTTCTTTTATTCTAAGTGTTTGCAGAGTGAAATTAAACCGCGGTAAGCACCGAAGAAAGGTAATTTATTTTTGTTTCCATTTTCCATTTCAACCGTGGCATTAAATATTAACTGCAGCGTATTTTACCAAGCACATCAATTCATTTCCTGTGGGGGCAGGACCAAACAGCCTCCACAGGAGCTCTGATTGCCTCAATGAAATTGAAAAATGCCCCTGCATTAATGAGAGCAGTGGAGCAGCCCTGAGCAGTAACCCCGGGGGGCAACAGCCCCCCAAACCCGGATTTCCCGGAGCTGCTCTCCTGCCGCCCCAGATCCTCCTTCCTCGGCTGCCTCCAGCCTCTCCTGAGGGCTGGGCTGCTGGAGCTGGGCTTGGAGTGTCCCTCTGGGGACAGGAGCTGCTCCTCGGGGCCAGCCCTGCACAGGAACCGACCCCACAAACCCCCCGAGCCCCCGGAGCTGAGCCCGCACCTCTGCCCGGCTGAGCTCAGCCCAGCCAGGCTCCTCCCAGAGCCCAAACCCGCCCTGCTCCTGCTCTTGGGTTTAGAGCTGGGCAGGACGAGAAGGAGGAACCTCGATCCTCACCTGCAGTGTCCCCCTGGGTGGCTTTGTGCCCCCTCAGCGGGATTCAGCTCTGGAGGGACAATTTCTGTTCCCAAAGGGCAGCCCAGCCTCCAGCGGGGGTGAGATGGGGACAGGACAGAACCTTCATTGTTCTCAGAACAAGCCACAGGAAAGGAAGAACTGCTAATTCACAGAATTCATAAGGGTGGAAAAGGTCTCCAAGAGCATCAAATCCAACCCCATCTGACCCATCCCCAGCTTGTCACCAGCACTGAGCACTGAGTGCCACGGCCCCACTCCTGCTCTCATCCAGACTTTATCTGTAACCACATCTGTTCATTCCCACACCTCCCAGTCAAAGCTGAAGACTGGGCTTGATGATCCCTGTGGATCCTTTCCAGCTCAGGATACTCTGATTCTGTGATTCCCCTTGGCTCCAGCTGTGCTGTTTTATTCCAGGCTGGACTGTTAAACCAAAGCATGAACAGCAGCATCCTCAAACAAACAACAACAACAAAAAAAAAGCAGTGTTACATCTGTCAGGCTCTTTTTCAGCCTTCCACAGGGCTGTAAGATCACAGAACAGTTTGGGTTGGAAGGGACCTTTGGGGTTCCTCTAATCCACACCCCAAAATAGACCAGAACAGGGTGGAGGTTGGTTTTGCTTTCCCGGCAGAGATACATGTGGCTTGTCTGTCATTAACTTATGCTTTAAACTACTTTTTCTCCTTGCAAAAAGCCCTGACTCAGAGGGCTCTTGGAGGGGGCAACTTCCCTCGTTCAAAATAGCCACAGTTCTTTGAGAAAAACCAACCCTCAAACCACTTCCTTCCCTGTGCAGTGAAAGTCTTGGAGCAGGCAGCACTCGTGGTGTTTGGGGAGAGCTCCTGCTCCTGCTCCTGCTCCTGCTCCTGCTCCTGCTCCTGTCCCTGCTCCTGCTCCTGCTCCTGTCCCTGCTCCTGCTCCTGCTCCTGTCCCTGCTCCTGCTCCTGCTCCTGTCCCTGCTCCTGCTCCTGCTCCTGTCCCTGCTCCTGCTCCTGCTCCTGTCCCTGCTCCTGCTCCTGCTCCTGTCCCTGCTCCTGCTCCTGCTCCTGTCCCTGCTCCTGCTCCTGCTCCTGTCCCTGCTCCTGCTCCTGCTCCTGTCCCTGCTCCTGCTCCTGCTCCTGTCCCTGCTCCTGCTCCTGCTCCTGTCCCTGCTCCTGCTCCTGCTCCTGTCCCTGCTCCTGCTCCTGCTCCTGTCCCTGCTCCTGCTCCTGCTCCTGTCCCTGCTCCTGCTCCTGCTCCTGTCCCTGCTCCTGCTCCTGCTCCTGTCCCTGCTCCTGCTCCTGCTCCTGTCCCTGCTCCTGCTCCTGCTCCTGTCCCTGCTCCTGCTCCTGCTCCTGTCCCTGCTCCTGCTCCTGCTCCTGTCCCTGCTCCTGCTCCTGCTCCTGTCCCTGCTCCTGCTCCTGCTCCTGTCCCTGCTCCTGCTCCTGCTCCTGTCCCTGCTCCTGCTCCTGCTCCTGTCCCTGCTCCTGCTCCTGCTCCTGTCCCTGCTCCTGCTCCTGCTCCTGTCCCTGCTCCTGCTCCTGCTCCTGTCCCTGCTCCTGCTCCTGCTCCTGTCCCTGCTCCTGCTCCTGCTCCTGTCCCTGCTCCTGCTCCTGCTCCTGTCCCTGCTCCTGCTCCTGCTCCTGTCCCTGTTCCTCTCCTCCTCCTGCTCCTGTTCCTGCTCCTGTTCCTGCTCTGCTCCTGTTCCTCTCCTGCTCCTCTCCTGCTCCTGCAGACTCAGGAGTGCTGAGGGCCCTAAAGCAGCCATGAGAGGAGCCGTGGCTGTGGCAGCCTGGCCACCCCTGCATCTCCACAGGTGGGGACACAAAGGGACACAAAGGGACCGAAAGGGACCGAGGCAGTTCCAGCCTCCAGCAGTTTGTTCCTCTCTGCACAGCAGCTCTTCAGCCTGGGGCCAGCAGGAGCGGGCGCTGCTGCCCCTCCTCCTGCCTTTATTGCCATTTATTTCTCCTTTCTTTCTTTATCGATCCTTTGGCAGCAGCGTTGCCGTGGCACCGAACAGCGGCGGTGCCGGTGCCCTGCCCTGGCTCACAAGCACCGATCGTGGCACAGCAGCTCCGGGTTCCAGCTGGGCAATCCCACCCAGTTCCTCCCCCATTTCTCCCCACAGGACAGTCTTTGCTTTCTGATCAGGATTTACCTTTTTCAGCTCCTTTATTCCCATTCCACTCCGCCCCTGGGCAGGTGTGGGGCCATCCCGTGGGAGCTCCCACTGGAGCTGCCTTCAAGCAGGGAGAGGATCTGGGAACGGGGGTGGAGGTGGAGCTGAAGCAGCAGAGCTGGCAAAAGCTTTGGGCAATTTTCAAGAAGAGGGAATTACCCAGAAACAGGGAATCCCAGACTGGTTTGGGTTGGGAGGAGAGGTAGAGATCATCCCACCCCATGGCAGGGACACCTCCCACTGTCCCCGGCTGCCCCAGCTCTGTCCAGCCTGGCCTGGGACACCTCCAGGGACCCAGGGGCAGCTTGGGGCACCTGCAGAGTGCCAGGAGCACAGGGAAAAGGGCAGAAGGTGAATTTACACACAGCCAGTGCTCTGAGCTGATCCCAGGCTGAGCTCAGAGCCCAGCCCAGCCCAGCCCAGCCCAGCCCAGGCAGGCTCTGCAGAGTATCAGGGCAGCCTCACAGCTCCCAGCTCTGCCTTTCCCTGGGCTCCTGCTCAAAGAATTCTGATGGAGCTCAGCTGTGTCTGCTCACGAGAGGCTGGGTGGAAATGCAATCAATAAATAGAGATATAAATGCATAAATAAATAAATAAATCTCTAGCAACAGGTGCAGCCCTTTCCCAAATTATTTTAGATTATAGAATTATGGAATCTCAGACTGGGTTGGGTTGGGAGAGACCTCAAATCCCACCCAGTGCCACCCCTGCCATGGCAGGGACACCTCCCACTGTCCCAGGCTGCTCCAGCCCCAGTGTCCAGCCTGGCCTTGGCCACTGCCAGGGATCCAGGGGCAGCCACAGCAGCTCTGGGAATTCCATCCCAGGGCCTCCTTTACCCCCTCCCACCCCACCCCTGCACTGGAGCCGTGTCCCAGCTGTGACACAGCCCTGTCCCCGTGGGCTGCCAAAGGACAATTTTCAGTGTGAGATGTCCCCAGGTCCCTCAGCCACAGGAATGTGCTGAGTGGGCAGATGGGTCCATCCTGCCCCAAAACACAACAAAAAATCCCATTGGTGTTGATCTCCACCAGCAGCGTCCCCAAGAACATCCCCTGCACCTTCCCACCTCAAACCTCTGGGGAATGGCCTCGTTCAAACCCCGTGGAGCTGATTCCTCCTGGCCAGCATGAAGGGTGCTGCTTCTAACTTGGCAAGAGGCAGGATGGAGGAGGTGACAGAGGAGTCTGCAGGCCTGGGAGGGCTTTAAAAGCTGCTCCAGAGCTGGTTCTGGGCAGATCCATCGGGGCTGCAGCTCCAGGAGATTGTTTTTGTCCCTGAAAATCAGCAGCAGAGGGTTTGGTTCTGCAGGGTCTGTGCTGGGGATGGAAAGCAGCAGAGGAAGTCGTTTGAAATAAATAAATAAAAAGAAAACACGAGTTTTTCCCACTGCTAAGGAGCCAGGTTTTGTTCTCCTGGGTGTTCTCCAAGATACTCCAAATGTGACAGTGCCAGGAGTGCAGCAGCCCCAGCGCCTGAGCTCGGGGTGGCCTCGGGGACACACGGCAGGGGACACACGGCAGGGGACACACGGCAGGGGACACCCCTGGGCTGCTGGGGGTGACCTGGGCGTGTCACACCCGGGGCTGGGGGCTCAGGTGGCTCAGCTGGGGCTCAGGTGGCACCTCTGGAGCTCAGGTGGCACGGCTGGGGCTCAGGTGCCAGGAGCCATCTTCCTCTGCAGGGCACAGATTTTCCAGCAGATTTTCCATTCCCAGCTGTCGTGGTTTTGGTTTGTTAATTTTGAATTTTTTAAAATTTGAATTAATTCGAATTTTTTTATTTTTTTTTTGCTAATGTATTATTAAATGTGGTGGGTTTTTTATGTTGGTTAATTACTAGAGTACTTTCTTGGTTTTTGTTGTGGAATAGGTTAGGAGAAAAGTAAAGTAGGTTTAAAATTTTAGGAGAGTATAGACACAGTTTATTAATAGTAACTAAAAAGTAAAAGAAAAGGAAAAAACAAATTTTTTAGATCTTTTATTTTTCTCGACAAACATTTTCTTTTTATTTGTTAATGCAAAGAAATAATACTTAAACATTTTAGTTAGTTTATTATTTAACAAACTCACACACACATTTAATAAACTCACACCGGCAAAATGCAACTTTGTTCTCCTTCAGAGCTGCTCTGAGCCAGAGGCTTCGTAGAACCACAGGACTGGGGAATGAGGCTGGAAAAGGCTGGAAAAGCATGGAACATTCCCTGGAAAACCTGGAACGTTCCCTGGAGAGCCTGGAACATTCCCTGGAAAACCTGGAACGTTCCCTGGAGAGCCTGGAACCTTCCCTGGAGAGCCTGGAGCACTGGGACAGGCCCTGGCCCCGAGGAGCTGTGGCTGCCCCATCCCTGGGAGTGTCCTGGGACATCCCCCGTGTCCCCACAGTGTCCCCAGCTGAGGGGGCAGCTCAAGGGTGAGCTCAGCCCCATCCCTGCAGCTCCCAAACCCGGGACAGCCACAACATTAATTCCCTTCACAATTCCCTTCACAATTAATTCCCTTCACAAGGGACCAGCAGGGAAAAATCTCCTCTGGGGCTGTGGCTGCCCCTGGATCCCTGGCAGTGGCCAAGGCCGGGCTGGAGCAGCCTGGGCCAGTGGGAGGTGTCCCTGTCCTGGCAGGGAATGGGATGAGCTTTAAGGAGTGTTTTTCAGGGGAATGGAAATGATATAAATTAGAGATGTGAAGCAGCTCTTTAAGCAGGGAATTTGATGAATAACAGCTCCGGTGGAACAGCAGGAATTCAGGGTAGAGGAAATTCTTTCCTGTGGAGGGGAGGTGCCGTAGGGGATGAAATCCAGGGAAAAACACAGCATGAAACACTGCCAGGCACGGTGGGGGGGGATTTGGGGTGTCTGTGCAGGGCAGGAGTTGGATCAGTGATCCCTGGGGGTCCCTCCCATCCCCTGATAAAACAGCCTGAGCCACGACACCCTCACTGCAGGGTGACCCCTCAAACCTCGTCCTTTAACCCCTCCTGCNTTACCCCCTCCTGTGGAGCCAGGCCTAGCCAGGGTGGGATTTAATTCATGGCTTTGCTTTTCCAGCCCCGGCAGCCGGGAATTCCTGAGCGCTTCCCCCGGTTGGGGGGCACACGCTGTCCCAAAGGAGCGGCGTCATCCCAGAGGGAGACGTGAGCAGAGGCTGGCAGCCCATAAATATCCATTATTGCTCCCTGAAATGCCTGCAGGAACATCCTGCCTTCAGCAGGAGCAGCCCCANGGGGACACACGGCAGGGGACACACGGCAGGGGACACCCCTGGGCTGCTGGGGGTGACCTGGGCGTGTCACACCCGGGGCTGGGGGCTCAGGTGGCTCAGCTGGGGCTCAGGTGGCACATCTGGAGCTCAGGTGGCACGGCTGGGGCTCAGGTGCCAGGAGCCATCTTCCTCTGCAGGGCGCAGATTTTCCAGCAGATTTTCCATTCCCAGCTGTCGTGGTTTTGGTTTGTTAATTTTGAATTTTTAAAAATTTGAATTATTTTGAAATTATTTTTGGCTAATGTATTATTAAATGTGGTGGGTTTTTTATGTTGGTTAATTACTAGAGTACTTTCTTGGTTTTTGTTGTGGAATAGGTTAGGAGAAAAGTAAAGTAGGTTTAAAATTTTAGGAGAGTATAGACACAGTTTATTAATAGTAACTAAAAAGTAAAAGAAAAGGAAAAAACTAAAATTTTTTAGATTTTTTTTTTCTCTACAAACATTTTCTTTTTATTTGTTAATGCAAAGAAATAATACTTAAACATTTTAGTTAGTTTATTATTTAACAAACTCACACACACATTTAATAAACTCACACCGGCAAAATGCAACTTTGTTCTCCTTCAGAGCTGCTCTGAGCCAGAGGCTTCGTAGAACCACAGGACTGGGGAATGAGGCTGGAAAAGGCTGGAAAAGCATGGAACATTCCCTGGAAAACCTGGAACGTTCCCTGGAGAGCCTGGAACATTCCCTGGAAAACCTGGAACGTTCCCTGGAGAGCCTGGAACCTTCCCTGGAGAGCCTGGAGCACTGGGACAGGCCCTGGCCCCGAGGAGCTGTGGCTGCCCCATCCCTGGGAGTGTCCTGGGACATCCCCCGTGTCCCCACAGTGTCCCCAGCTGAGGGGGCAGCTCAAGGGTGAGCTCAGCCCCATCCCTGCAGCTCCCAAACCCGGGACAGCCACAACATTAATTCCCTTCACAATTAATTCCCTTCACAATTAATTCCCTTCACAATTAATTCCCTTCACAAGGGACCAGCAGGGAAAAATCTCCTCTGGGGCTGTGGCTGCCCCTGGATCCCTGGCAGTGGCCAAGGCCGGGCTGGAGCAGCCTGGGCCAGTGGGAGGTGTCCCTGTCCTGGCAGGGAATGGGATGAGCTTTAAGGAGTGTTTTTCAGGGGAATGGAAATGATATAAATTAGAGATGTGAAGCAGCTCTTTAAGCAGGGAATTTGATGAATAACAGCTCCGGTGGAACAGCAGGAATTCAGGGTAGAGGAAATTCTTTCCTGTGGAGGGGAGGTGCCGTAGGGGATGAAATCCAGGGAAAAACACAGCATGAAACACTGCCAGGCACGGTGGGGGGGGATTTGGGGTGTCTGTGCAGGGCAGGAGTTGGATCAGTGATCCCTGGGGGTCCCTCCCATCCCCTGATAAAACAGCCTGAGCCACGACACCCTCACTGCAGGGTGACCCCTCAAACCTCGTCCTTTAACCCCTCCTGCTGAGCCAGGCCTAGCCAAGGTGGGATTTAATTCATGGCTTTGCTTTTCCAGCCCCGGCAGCCGGGAATTCCTGAGCGCTTCCCCCGGTTGGGGGGCACACGCTGTCCCAAAGGAGCGGCGTCATCCCAGAGGGAGACGTGAGCAGAGGCTGGCAGCCCATAAATATCCATTATTGCTCCCTGAAATGCCTGCAGGAACATCCTGCCTTCAGCAGGAGCAGCCCCACCCTCCGAGGAGCACCGGGATTATTTGGGGCAGGCAGGAGTCTCTCTGCCCTCATTCCATCTCCTTCTCCCAGCCTTTAGGATCCTCTGAGGAGCACCAGGATTATTTGGGGCAGGCAGGAATGTCTCTCCCCTCATTCCATCTCCTCTCTCCTTCTCCCAGCCTTTAGGATCCCCCACACCCCAGAGCTTGGGTTGGAAAGCAGAGGAATTCCCAGCACAGCCACAAGGGAAGGCAGGGGATCAGGAGGCTGCTCTGGGATCAGCCATGGATCAGCTGGATCCCCGTGGATTTGGGATATCAGGAAGGTCATTCCAGCACCTCCTCTGCTGCCAAACAAGGCCTGGAGGAAGCAGAGCTCGGCTCCCCAATCCCATCCTGGCTGGGCCTTCCAGCTCAGGAACCCCTGGCTGTGGGAACTCCTGTCCCAGGGCTGGGGACAGTGGCATCTGTGGGACACCCTGGGAATGTCCAATGGGGCTGGCAGGAGAGCTGGACCCACCCTGGTCCCACCCTGATCCCACACACGGAGGGGCTCCGGCTGCAGAGCAACACCGAGACCCCAAAGCCCCTCAGGTGGCCTTGGGGACCCTCAGCAGAGCTTTGGGGACCACCTGGGGCAGGTCTGGGGACTCACCTGGGGCAGGTTTGGGCATCCAGGGCCACCTTCCACAGCCCGGGGTGCTCCAATTACATTTGCATTAATGACCCCGGAGGTTTTTGACAGAGAAAAGACGCAGAAAAGCAGAGTTAACTCATTCTCCTGTCGCAAATCTGCCCAGGGAGCAGGAGCATCCTGTTTGCCCTTTTATGAGATAATAATGGCATTAACCAGGACACAGTTATGGCCTCCTTAGTTATGGCCCTACACATTTGTCTGGGGGATTAAATCTCTCTATTCAGACCACAGACTCGACCTGGCCTAAAAATCCCACTGAAATGAAGTTGTTTTCCCTTTAGGTGAAGTCTGGGAGCTCAGGAAATCCAGCAGGAACCAAAGCAGCAGAATTCCTGTGGGATCTCAGTGCCAGGCCTGGGCACTGCGGGCATGGCTGGGACAAGGGACACGTTCCACATTGGCAGAGTCAGGGATGGTTTGGGTGGAGGGGACCCCAAAGGGACCCCAAAGGTCCCCTGCAGGTCCCTGTGGTCACTCCCCTGCGGTGGCACCTCCCAAATGTTGTGTCCTGCTCTGGTTTTTTTCAATAGAGGAGGAAAACTTCCCTCCCTCCCTTCCTCCTCATTTATTACAGGCATTAAGTTAAACATGGTTTCCTCTTAAACTCGACCTAATCCAATTAATATTAATGCTGCCCTGAGCCAGGCTGAGCTCATTAGTGTCGGTATTTAATGTCTTTTCTGTGAATTGTGCTGAAAATGAGCGGCTTGCTTTTCAGCGAGCCTGGACAGAGGGAACAGCGTTTTGTTCCCTATTCCCGTTGGGAATGTGGACAGGACGGGGATGAGGAGCGGGATGGGGCAGCGAGCGCTGGGCCCGGCCCCTCCTCCGGACCTGCCCGGGCAGGGAAAGGGCTCGGAAAGAACCCGGGGCTCGGCCAGGGAGGGAACGACGAGGAACAGCCGGGATAAAAAGTGCATCCTCCTGGGGCACACGGTGGGACACTGGTGCCAAAACAGAGCTGGCAGCGGTGGGATTCGAACCCACGCCCCCGCAGGGACTGGAGCCTTAATCCAGCGCCTTAGACCGCTCGGCCACACTACCCTGGTCCGGTGCCACCCTCGGGTGTGGCTGGCGCCGGGATCCGCCCCCGGCACGGCCTCGGCCATCCCGGCCCTTCCCCGGCCGCCTTCTCCTGCTGCAGAGCCTCGGGGTGCTCGGGACGGAGCCCCCAAACCTGCCCTTCCTTCCCGTGGGGGATTCCTCCTTCCCTTCCCTTCCCTTCCCTTCCCTTCCC
>VWZP01009876.1:382113-404795 GCA_013396995.1 Dicaeum eximium | reverse complement strand
GACCCCCGCGGTCAGCGCCCCCCGATCGCCTCTGGAGCGGTCACCTCCGCATCACCCCCGCCCTGCACCCCTGGGACCGGCACCGCTCGGATCAGGCACCCGGCTCGCACTGAGCGCCGGGGCTGCCCGCAGCCCCCTGTCACCCCACCGACACTGGGGCCCGCTGGCCTGGCTCGGCGCNTGTCCTGGCTCGCAGCACCCCCACAATTCGGGACCCGGGGTCCTGCACCCCCAGACCCCGTGGGAGCCATCTCGGGACTGTGTCCCCGCAGCGCTGGCGGGATGTGAGCCGGTGCCGGTTTCAGCCCGGCCATTCTTAGCCGCTGCCCTTTCGAGGGTGTAACACGACCTGCCAGCGGCGGCGGGCTCCTGTGGCCACGGGATGCCCCGTCCCTGCACCCCGTCCAGCCGGTTTGGGGTGACGCGCTGTGGCCAAGCAGGTCGGGTGCTGCGGGGCTGGGTGTGGGCAGGTGGGGTGGCCAAACACCCCCTCGAGGTCCTGGGGGTGCAGTGGGGTTCTGCACCCCCTCCTTAGAACACCCCCCTAAAACCAGCCCGTGGGGAGTGGGGGTGCTGTCTCCATCCCTCGGTGTTGTGGTGGCACCGGGCATCCCAAGCGGGTTTCCTGCTGTCGGGCAGCACCCCAGGCTTTGGGATGTGGGCAGGGCAGGGGAGGAAGCCGGCAACGTCACCAGGCGTCACCCGGCATGGGGATGCCCTTACCGCAGCCGGATGCGGAGGGTGACTGCTGGGAACCAGGTGAGTGATGGCCGCAGCAGCAGGGATCCGTCAGCGATCTGTTCCAGGGCAGAGCCAGGAGCTGTGTGTTCTGTCCCATCCCCCCAGTCTGCCCTTGGAGCTGGGCACCATCATGGCCAAAAAGGGAGACTCTTTTTCTCCCCAGACACTTGGTGACCTGATGTGCTGAGTTGTTTATCCTGCTCTTTCCTGGCAGCCTTAAGTGCTTCTGTGCCTGGACCACGGCAGCATGTCGGCAGGTGAGTGATCTGTCTCCCTGCATGCATCCCAACTGTCCCCTCGGTGTCCCCTGCATCCATCCCCTCTGCATCTCCCTGTCTCCCTTGTAACCATTTCCTTGGTTAGGATCAGTCCCCTCTGGAATTAATCCCCTTCATCCCCCCTTGCATCCACCCCCTCTGCATTCCCCTTCCCTCCCTGCCTCTGTCCCCTCTGTCCCCTCTGTCCCCCCTGCATTTGTCCCCTTACATGCAGCCCCTGATCCTCTTTGCATTCCTCCCCTCCACGTGCCCCTGTGTCCTTGCCTCCCTCTCTTCTGTCCATCCCCCATGTCCCCCCAGCCCCCCCACATGCCCCACATCCCATTGGTCCCTGCCAGACACTTGGCTCCATCCCCAGCTCTGGGGAGTGCTGGGTGCCAAAGGAGTTGAAATTTCATCCAGCTGTAATCAGGAGATGGGAAAGCGGCCCCAGAGCAGCTCAACTTTATTTTTAGCTCTGCTTCCCCCTTCGGCATCACACCCTGGCCTCGCCCCACACCGGGGCTGGGGCACAGAGCCCACAGGTGGTGAGACCCCTGTGTCAGGGCGCTGGGCAGGGGACAGGGCGCTCAGTGCCACTCGCACATCGGCCACCAAGGCCAGGGACCGATGCTGGGTGCAGGGACTGCCGGGGTTGTGCCAGATGCTCGAGTGGCCGTGACACGCCGAGCCTGCCGTGGCCCCAGTTAGCCCAGTGGGGTGAGGAGCCGGCCACGGGGATGGATGAGGCCAGTCCCTGCCTGCGGTGGAGCCGTGGACAATGACACCTCTGGGACACCACGTGGCACTGGAATTGCAGCCCCATGGCCGAGGTGCCGTGGGGTCTTTGTGCTCAGACGTGGCCACACATCCCAACCTGCCCAGGTGACCGGGACACACGTCTGCTTCCCTCTCCATCTTCCCCCCAGGACTCTCCTGGATCGGTCCCCTCTATCCCCAGGGATGCCTGCCCTGGATCTGGCACCCCCTGGGGACACCTCTCTCCCTGATGGACCTTTTGGCTTTTGATAATTTCTTTTTTCCTTTCTCTCTTCCAGAAAAGCTCAAGCAGCACAAAATCATCTTCGTGGTGGGTAAGTCTGTGTCCCAGTCCTGTCACTGGTGGGGTCAGCCCAGGCCTTTTCCATGTACCTCCAGGCTGGGGAAGCAGTGCTGGAGGCTGAGACTGGGCTATTCCCAGGCACTGTGGGGTGGCCATGGCTCCAGCTTGGCTCCTCAAGGGCACATGGGGTAGGCTGGGAGCAGGAGGGCACATCTGGCCAGGCATGGGGTGGCAGCATCTGGGGTGATGTGACAGTAAACCACTGGGGGCTGATGTGACAACAAACCCCTGGGAGGCAATGTGACAAAACCTTGGGTGGTGATGGCCTGGGTGCCATCGGGGCGTGGTGCCCATATGCCAATTCCCAGCAGCCCATGCCACCCCCAAGCGCTTGGGCAACCTCAGAAGGAGCCCTGTCCATCCACTTGGTGCTGGGCTTGGGGACACCAGCTGACATGTCACTGAGCTCTGAGGACTCTGTGTGTCTGTACTGCTGCTGCCATGTGCCCTCCCTCTGCTCACCCATGGCTTGGGGCACACACATGCCTTGCAGGTGGCCCCGGCTCGGGGAAGGGGACACAGTGTGAAAAGATCGTGCAGAAGTATGGCTACACCCACCTGTCCACGGGGGACCTGCTGCGGGCAGAGGTCAGCTCGGGCTCGGAGCGGGGCAAGAAGCTGCAGGCCATCATGGAGAAGGGAGAGCTGGTGCCCCTGGTAAGCCCCCACCAACCCCCAGCTGGCACACAGTGGGGTGTGCAGGGCTCTCAGTGGGGACACCAGATACCACAGGAATGGTTGGCACGTGGCTCAGGCATCTCTGGCCCTGCCATCCCAGGGTGGGGTTTGCAGCAGGGGCTGGGGATGCTGGCTGGGAGTCATGTCCCATATCAGCCGTAGCAGCTGTGTCCTCCCCCCTGCAGGACACGGTGCTGGACATGCTGAGGGACGCCATGGTGGCCAAGGCAGACGTGTCCAAGGGCTTCCTGATCGACGGATACCCCCGTGAGGTGAAGCAGGGAGAGGAGTTTGAAAAGAAGGTGAGGACTGGTGCTGTGCTATGCTGTGCTGTGCTGGGCCATGCCACACACCATCTTAGCACAAGGACTCAATCCAGCAGCAGCCTGGCCTCTCCATCCCAGCAGAGATCACATCCCAGAAGGGTCTAAACTGGGCAGCCCGTGCCTCGGGACAGCCTGTGCCCAGAGCACAGTGGGAGGGACCAGGGTGTCCTCAGGCTGACAGAGCGTGACAACAGTGCTGACATGATGGTGATGGCAGAGAGCCAGGGCTTGGCCACAGTGTCCCTTTGCCTTCCTCTACATGGCCCTAGAGGCCACTGGAACAATGTCCTGGTGGCTCCCAGACCAAAGCGGAGGGAGGCAGAACATGGTGTGGGGGCACCTCTGTGTCCTCGTGGCCCCCAGCCAATGTGGAGGGAGGCAGAGGGTGGTGTGGGGATGTCTGTGACCATCATGCTGACCACCAGCAGCCCCCCAAACCAAACCAGACCCACACCAGCTCAGTGTGGTGACAGCCATGTCCCCTGTGTCCACAGATCGCGCCCCCCACGCTGCTGCTGTACGTGGATGCAGGGAAGGACACAATGGTGAAACGCCTGCTGAAGCGAGGCGAGACCAGTGGCAGGGTGGATGACAATGAGGAGACCATCAAGAAGCGTTTGGAGACCTACTACAAGGCCACTGAGCCTGTCATTGCCTTCTACAAGAGCAGAGGCATCGTCCGCCAGGTAAGCGGGAATGCGGCTGATGCCAGCGTCCTCCAGCCCCACAGCTCGGGGCTTGTGTCCCAGGGGAGGGGAAGTGACAAATGGGGATGATGAGGGAAGCAAGAAAACCCAATCCTGCCTAGTTTGGGGTGGGCCTGACCCCTCTCATTCCCAACACGACCCCCTCCAAGGATGGCCCATACTCCTTTGTCCTAAATGAGCCCTGGTCTCTTCACCCATGGCCAAAATGCATCCTTGGAGGAGTTCCAGTTGCTCTCGGATGTGAGCCCTCGGGCGAGTCCCTCAGCTGACCCCTCTGTACCCAGCTCAACGCCGAGGGCTCTGTGGAGGAGGTTTTCCAGCAGGTCTGCACCCACCTCGACTGCCTGTAAGGAACCTCCGGCCCCAGTTCCCCCCGCGCACTCCAGCAGAGACAGCGGAAGCGGCTTTATCCTGTTTTCGTTGATGGAGCCGTGCAGAGGAAATTTCAAGGACATTGTGTTTGGCTCTTTCCCGTCTCTCCCCAGTAAAGTTCACTTTAATGAATCCAGACTTTATCTTTTTCTTCTGTCGCAGGAAATGAGTTTTTCTTTCCAGAGGGGGTTTGTTGGCTGTTTTTTTTTCCCTGCCCCTCTGTCCTCCCCCAGCCCCTCTGGAGCTGATTAAGGGCAGGAAGCGGGTGTTTATCCCACCGCGGCAGCGATGCTGCGCTCCGAGGAAGGGAGGGAGCATCCCGGCCGCTCGCCCCGGCTTCCCAATCCGTGGCCTGTGGGGAGCCTGCGCTGCATCCTCCAGCCAGCCCCGACTGCCGCCCTCGCTGTGTCCCGATTGCCGCAGCCCCTCGTGCTCTGAGTGTGTGTCACAGGCAGCATCTGTGTCCTGCACATGCGTCTCAGCTCTCCCGTGGCCGCCAGGGGCTGGAGGCGACCGGATTTGGGATGGGGATTTCCACCGCTTTCATGCCTTGGCATTTCCTTGTTTCTGTTGGCTGTCGGGGTTTTTGGGGTACGCAGTGGCTGCGCTGTGATGGTTTGTGATGGCACGATGCCCTGGAGTGGGGTGCTGCCTGTCCTGCTGTGCCTGGATGCTCACTGCTCAGCCCTGACCCCAGGGGATGAGGAATGCGCTGGGGACACCCAGAGGAGCCCGGCCACCAGGCTGGGTGTCCTGGCTGGGGGTTTGACGGGGTGCTCTCATCGTGGTGACTCACAGGACCCCCACAGTTGGGGGTGCTGGTGTGGGGGACAGGGGATGTGGGGGCTCCCCAGCACCCACAGACCCACCCAGGCACAATGCCATAGCAGAGGGGCTGCGGTGCAGCTTGGGGATGGGGCTGCCCAGCCACAGTGAGGGGCAGGAGGTGACAGAGCTGCAACCCCAACAGGGCCCCCCACCACTTACTTTTGGGCTGCTGGGAGCTGGGCATGGAGCCAGGGGGCTGGGAAGGCAGGAGGGGAGGCAGCACTGGGGTCAGCCAAGGCCGCGAGGCCAAGGAGTGAGAGCGGAGAAAGGAAGCCAGCAGGGGAAAAAACAAAACTCCCCAAGATGAAAACCCAAACTCACCAGTCAGCCCGACGTCTGCCCCGTGCTCGGGGCCACGAGCCACCGGCAGAGGCTGGGGCACCGCGGGGAGGCAGGCGGGCAGGAAGGATGCAGCCATCCGGCCGGGGCTGGGACGCTGCCAGGACAACGCTCCGGGGCTGGGGCTGGCCAGGGCTTGCCTCGTGCTGCTGGGACAAGGGGACAGAGGGGTCGTGTGGCTTGGGACACCACGGCCTAAAGCTGGGGAGTGGCGGGGCACATCTTGTGCCTCCAGCCCTCTGTGGGTATGCTGTGAGCATGCCTCAGTTTCCCCAGATGGTTTCCTGGGCACGGAGTGGGACAGGGACCCTGCCCTGCTCCCCAGCTCGGCCCTGAGTGCTTGGTGTTGGGGTTTAGATGCTTTTCCTCTGTTTGAAATTGCAAGGCCATCCCATAAGCTGCGAGTGGGGAAGATGCTGGGCCGGATGGGGTGCTGGGGCTGCACATGTGGCCACCCCACAGCTATGGCCACCCTCCTTTCACACTGTGACTGCCACCACCCCAGTGTCCATCACCGAGGGTCTCTTGGTCGTTGTCCTGCAGTGTCACCGCGGGGAGAGGGGTGCGAGGGAGCCAGAGGATCCTGTGCCGGGTCCCGGTCTCCATCGCTGTCCCCATGCCCGGGTGAGCACCCGTCCCCGCGGTCCCCAGGAGATGGCAGTGCTCTGTCATGGGAGATGGTTGCTGCTCACCCCGGGTCACAGACATCTCCGGGGACATCCTGGCTGCTGGGGACAGGCGTCGCTGACTTCCCTGGTACGTTTCCATTCTGTCCCCATGCCCGTGAACCACGAGTCGAGATGAAAACCACCTCCGGGGACCTGCACCCACCCCCGCCGTGAGGGTCCGAGCCTCACCGATAGCAGCGTGAGGGCTCTCACCTCGGCCGGCAGAGAGGTGTGGGGAGGAACGGGGCAGGAGTGCAGAAGGGGGTCCCTGGTGCCAACTCGGGGGTGCTCAGCTGTGACCCCCTTGCCCGTGACTCCCCCACCCAGGCCCCTTTGTCCCAAGGCATCTCCTGACCCCAAGCCCACCTGCCAGGTGGGGTGTCCGGGCAGCCCCATCTGTGGCCTGGCCAAGGGCCCCGGCAAGGCAGGCAGTAGTGCTCGGGGGCTTCCACCTGCCCACCAGAGTGCGGGTCCAGAGCCAAGGGGCTGGCACCGGTCTGAGACAAGTGACCCTGCTGGGTGCTGGCTGGGAGCAGAGGGGGCTGAGTGTCGGGGGCAGCCCCGTCCCCATCGCCCCGGGGAGCCCCCATCCCCATCACCGGGAGCAGCTCGGGAATCATTTGGGTGGGTGGACCCCACCAGAACCCCTGTGGCCAACCCTTCCACTCACTCCTGCCAGCCCCGGGAGGCCCTGGGGACACCAAGCCCGGGCACCAGCGCCCTCCCCCTGCCCGGGGCTTCCAGCGCGCCCCTCCGGAGCTGCAGCCCAGCACGGCGCTGTAGGGAAACTGAGGCACGGCGCCTCCGGGGGAGGGGGGTCCATCCTCTCCGCCCCCCCGGCCCCGCCGGCCCGGCCCCAGCGCCGCCAGCGGCATTTCCTCCGCCGCGGACCCTCCTCCGAAGGGAGTCGGTTTCCTGCCGCCGCCGCCGCCCGCACTCGGCGCTGGCTCCCGCGGAGCGGCCGCAGCGGACATGGGCCCCCGCTCCGTCCCGCTCCTGCCGCTGCTCCTGGCGCTGCTCGGCCGCCCGGGTGAGTGGGGACGGGGGGCACCGGGGAGCCGGACCCCGGGGATGAGACCCGCGGGACGGGACAGCGGGACGGGACCCGCCGGTGACTCCGGATCGGTGGCCAAAGGGGTGCCGGCTGTGCCCGCACAGACAGAGATTGTCACCCCCGAGAACCCCCCGGGAGAGGAGGTTTTAGGGATCAGGCTCGATGTGGGAAGGGACAAAGCCATCCCGATTCCCGGAACACACGGAGCACAGCCCTGCCGCTCCCTGGGACCCCCGAAATCCCGGCTGCGTCACTGGGGCGCGGGTGGTGTTGAAAACGCCGTGGCTGAGTCCGGGGCAAGACGGTGGCACACGGGGTGTCTGGGGTGGCTTTGGTGGCTTCCCGTCACCACAGAGTATGGAGGGGTTGACCAGGAGATGGGGACGAGAAATGGGAAAAAACCCTTAAAGCCTCACATGGGATGTGGGGATGGAGCTGGGGGTGAGAAAAGGGGAAAAACCCTTAAAAGCCTCAAATGGAAGTTGGGGGCTTAGATGCCTCCGGATCAGTCGGAGCCACACCGAGATCCCTGCAAAGCCACGGGGGGAATTTCAAGGAGGGACGCCAGTGCTGATGGAGCTGGGGGACAGGGATCTGGGGGACTCGGGGACGTAGCCTGCTGGCAGGGGGAAGGGAACTGGGAAGGCAGCAGCTGCCCGGAGAGGCTGGGGCCAGCAGCACTGAGTGTCCTGGCTGGGTTGGTCCCTCCTGGTCACCTCGGGGGCCCGTGCTCGTGGGTGGTGCTGGGGTGGCCCCACTGCCAGGCTTGACACCCACTCTCTTATATCACAGCCCTGTCTGGTGGCTGTGCCATGGGGGCCATGTCCCCTTTAGTTGTGCCATACAGTTTCCATCTTTGTAGATGTACAGTAAGTCCTGTGTCCTGTGTAATTGTGAGGCTCGGTGCCCACCCTACAGCTGTGCCACAGTCCCTGCCCTATGGCAGTGCCGTGGTGTCCCTGTCCTGTGTAGATGTGCAGTAAGTTCTGTGTCCTCTGTAGCTTTCTTGCACAGTCCCCATCCTATAACTGTGCCATATGCTCCATATCCTGTGTTGTTGTGCCACAGAGGCCTTGTCCTCCCTGTCTGTGATGTACAGTCCCTATACCACACAGCTGTGCCATCTGGTCCCCATCCTACATAGCTGTGCAATGTCACCTGTGTCCTATGTAGCGGTGCCATGTGTCCATGACTTTTGTATTTGTCCCCAGCAGTCTCCACCCTATATGGCTGTGCCATACATGCCCTAACAGAGCTGTGCTACATGGGCTGAGTCCTACGGAGCTGTGCCATATGGTGCCCACCCTGACTGTCTGTGCCTATGGTCTCTGTCCATTTATCTGTGCTGTATGGTCCCCATCCAGCGTAGCTGTGGCACACAGTCCCTGTGCTCTGTAATGGAGCTATGCAGTCCCTGCTGTGTGTGTCTGTATGGTCCCTCTCCTGTGTCACTGTGCCATACAAACACACCACCCCTCTGGCCATACCCCCCCTAAGCTCTGCAGCTGTGCTATATGGACCCCAGTCCTGTATGACTGTGCCATATCATCACTGTCCTGTGTAGTTGTGCCATGTGGTCCCATCCTGAGTGTCTGTGCTGTAAGGTCCATGTCCTGCATAGCTGTGACACACGGTGCCCATCCTCCCTACCTCTGCTACTCACCACATCTTGTCCAGTTGCTGCTTCTTCCTCACAGGAACCTCTGGGGCTGGGAGTGCCCACAGTGGGAGCAGTGCCATGGGATTGGGGTGCCCTCAGTGGGAGTAGTGCAGTGGGACTGGGATGTTTGTGGTGGGAGCAGTGCCGTGGGACTGGGATGTTTATGGTGGGAGCAGTGCCATGGGACTGGGATGTCCATGGTGGGAGCAGTGCCATGGGACTGGGATGTCCATGGTGGGAGCAGTGCCATGGGACTGGGGTGCCCTTGGTGGGAGCAGTGCCATGGGACTGGGATGTCCATGGTGGGAGCAGTGCCATGGGACTGGGATGTCCATGGTGGGAGCAGTGCCATGGGACTGGGGTGCCCTTGGTGGGAGCAGTGCCATGGGACTGGGATGTTCATGGTGGGAGCAGTGCCATGGGACTGGGATGTTTATAGTGGGAGCAGTGATGTGGGACTGGGATGTTCATGGTGGGAGCAGTGCCATGGGACTGGTATGTTCATGGTGGGAGCAGTGATGTGGGACTGGGGTGCTCTTGGTGGGTGCAGTGTCAGGGTGTCTCACAGACACAGCCAGCTTCCAGAGGTGGGGGACTTTGTGACCCTTGGCAGGGGCCAGCACTGCTCCCCATGGGGTGAGCATGGTGCTGGGCCACCCCTCCTGTCTCGAGAGGCTTCTGGGCACCTGTCTGACATAGAGAGTGGCAGGAATGATGTGGCTTGTGTCAGGCCTGGAGCCTGGACCCATCCACCTCATTCTCCAACCCCAAAGCCACCTCAGCATGGTCCAACAGCCAGCAGTGGCTCAGAGGATGACAGTTCCCTCTCAGTGCAGGATCCATCCCCATTCCTGTCCTGGATCAGCTCATTACACAAGTGTCGAGGCAACACTGCTGGATGCAAGGATGCCAAAGTGGTGCTGCCCATCCCAATGGCATCCTGCACCACCAGAGCCACCCTTGCCCTGCACCCCACACCCTGGTGTTGCTCTCTGCCCAGGTCTTTCATCTGCTCCCAAAACCCCAGGAATTCCCCCCCCCCAGCCCCTGACCCACGGGGGAGCCACAGTGAGACCATCCCTATTCCCTGATTTCAGCAAATCAAAGCCAGGGAGAGTGCAAGTTGGAAAAACATAAAATGGATTTTCTTTCTTTCTTCCTTTTAATTTTTTTTTCCCTTTCCTGGAGTATAAAAATAACAGCGCCCTTATCTGATCGCCCCGGCGGCTCAGCTGAGCCCCCTTATCTCATCCTGACATAATGCTGGAGCCCGCTGCCTTCCCCAGGGACAGACAGTGCCCGACTGGCACCGCTGCCCCGCATCCCTTCCTCTGGCATCCCTGCCCTGCCAGGGCGAGCCCGGCCGCGGCCCCAGCCCTGCCTGACCCCGCAGCAGGACGCTGCCCCAGGAGCGGCGAGCTGCCCGAGCGGTGCCCGGCACTCCGGGGCCGCGCTGCCGTGCCCGGGGCCGTCGGGGCAGCAGTGGAAGGGAAGAGGGACGCGGCCTGTGGCGCCCAGATAAGCGGTGTTTATCTTCCTCCCGATGCTGCCGGCCGCGCGGCCGCCACGCCGGGGGGAGGAAGCGCCGGACAATGAGTGGGCCATGGCAGCGTCACCATGGGGGGGTCTGTGCCGTGACCCCGCCGCCACAGCCGGGCCACCTCAACGCTGAGATGCGGGTCAGGGACAGCACGATGGGCACGACTTGGAACCAATGGCACCACGCCGGGTGCTGCGTCCCAAAATCTGAGTGGCCCGGAGCATCACACCCTCTAGCCCCACTCGCGGTGGGGGTGACTGGGTGGACGTGGAGTGAGGTCCAGCCACCTCCCGGTGCGTTGGCTGGAGCCACCAGGGATGGGAAGAGTTGGAGCGGGAAGGGATAGAGCTCAGTGGCCACTTGTGAAGGAAACAGCATCCCAGGCACTGTCTCCCCGTAGAAAGCCTACAGAAGCCCAGCTGTGGCCACAGGGGTCCGTCCTGCCCTGGAAAGGAGCACCCATGGATGCAGACGGCTGTTTTCGGGGCCAAGCTGAGGATAGCCCGGCCACAGCAGGGCTGCCTGAGGCAGAGGAAACTGTCGAGGCACGTGGGGATTTACAGGATCAGGCCTTCAAATGGCTGTTTGCGCTCAGGATTTCCCTTGGCAGCCGCCGGCCGGCCACGCTCGCCGCCGGGGGCTTTGGGATGGGGCAAAGCTCACGCCTGAGCGCCCGCCGAGGATGAGCTTTACAGCCATTTCCATACCTGCGCTTCCCACTTTCCTGCGGCGGGGGAATGCGGGGGGGCTTCCGCCACCGCCCCAGCCTTCGGGGCGGCTGGGTGCGAGTTTTGGCAGGCGGCAGCGCCGAGCAGGGACGGTGGATTTTTCCAGCCCGGATCCAAGGGTCATTAACGTGATTGCGGAGGGGGCTGGCGGTGGCAGAGCGAACACGTAGCAGATGGTCCCGGGGGTGCTGTGCTGACGCCGGGCTGGGGCTGAGGCTGAAAGGGCAGCGCAGCCCCCTCCTGCATCACGTCCCCCCGTGTTGTGTCACCCCACATCCGTGCGGCGGGGACTGACAGTCTCTTGTTTTCCTTCCAGACCCCGGGAGAGCTGAGGGCTGTGACCTGCAGCCGGTGACAGCAGAGCCACCCATCACCCTCTCCTATGCCACCAGCATGGTGCCACGGGGCTGTGTCAGCAACAGCTCCATGGACACCGGCCATGAAGTCCATGTCCTCAGCGTCAAGTGGTCCAAGGTGAGCAAGAGGGGTCCCAATGCATCCCCGCAGAACTTCTTACACTGTCACTTCACACTGTCACCACAGCGCTGTCACCCTGTCGCTGTCCTCAGCAGGCAGGGTGCCCCAGCTGTGAAAACCTTCCTCTGATTAAGGAGCAGTGAAAGGACCTGAACCCCCTCCATGGCACCTTATCCAAGCTTCTCCTCCAAGCACAGCCTTGGGCATCTCTGCCCCTGATGGGAATGTAAAGACTTTAGAGGCAAATTCTGTAATAGCCCATGCTGCCAAGGCAGATGTTCCTGTGCTGGACACCTCAGGACACTCCATTTCCCTGGGAAGGTGGCCTGGTTCTGGCTCAGGAGCTGGGCAGAGCCACGGGTACCCAGTGGTGACCACACTGGGGAGCGAGGGAGGGATTGAAAGTGGAAGGGAGAAAGGGATTGAAGGTAGAATGGAGGAAAAGATAGAGGAAGAGATGGAAGGAGGGATGAAGGGAGGGATGGAGGAAAGAGTGGAGGGATGAAGGAGGCACGTCATTTTAAGGTGTCCAAGCGAGCAGAAACTTGTCTGCCAGTGTTGGGGTGGCCGTGCCGAGGGGTGATAACCACACTGAGGGTGCTTTGGGACAGGGGTGGTGCAGGGGAGTGTCAGGGCTGGCACTGGCACTGTTGGGTGGGTTTGCACCAGTGCAGGGTTTGCGTGGCAGCTCTGCAGGACAGCCCAGCTTCCCTCGCGCTGGCTGGGGCCCAGCACCCGATTTTGGCCCAGCCCTGGGCCACCCGGCGCCACGCTCCCCCCTCCCTGCCACCTCCCAGCTCTCCCAGTTCTGCTTTTGGAGCAGAGGGGGAGGCAGACCACGAGGCGCTGGGGAGGGTCGGTGTTGCAAGGACCCCTCTGGCCTAGCCTGGTGTGACCTGGCCTTGGCATCCTGGACGAGTGCCAGGGCCGGGGGTGCCCCGGGGTTGTCACCAGCGGCGACAGGGGACACGCACTGATGTCACGGCTGCGGCGCTGAGCCCCGCGGTGCGCGGGGGAAGCTGGGCAGGGACACGGCTCCACTTATAGAAGAATTACTGGAAGCTGCTTTCTATAAGCAGATCCCCACCATGAAAAAAAAAAATTGAGAAGAAAAAGAAAAAAATAACCCGAAAGGCGGCGGCGGGGAGCGCCGAGGCTCCCGCCACTCGCGCAGCCAAACAATGGAGCGCCACAAAACACGCGGCAGGAAAAACAGCCGCCAGCTCCTCCCCGACAATCGGGGCCACCCGGGGTCCCTGGCCACCCACGCTTGCCACGGGGCCATGGCCAGGCCGGGATGCCCACTGCCTCACCCCGCCAGGCTGTGCAGGGCACTGGTAACAGCTTCCACCTGGCCAGCCCCGGCTGGTTTTCCCTGCCCTCTGCCTGGCTCTGAACTTTGCGAGCCATTATTCAGGCCGCAGTTGCCAAACTTAGCGCCTGGAGTTTTGACTTCCCCATCTGGATTTCCGGCTAGAGGCAACCAGGCGGTGCTAGCCACGAGGAATGGTGTGTGCCACCACTGTGTGCAGGCATCCCTGCACTCCAGTACGGACACACCTGAGCCTGGAGCGGCTGCACGGTGCTGGGACGGGCTGGGAAACTGCCAGGGGGATGTCCCAGTGCCCAGGGCGGGGATTCTCCAGTCTTCAGTGGGAGATACCTCCGTACCTACAGTGAGGATGCTCTGGTGCCCAGGGTGGGGATGCCCTGGCCCAGTGTAGGGATGCTCCAGTCCTTAGTGTGGGGATACCCAGCCCACAGTGGGGTGACACTCTTGTACCCAGTGCAGAGGTTACTTAGTCTCTAACTCAAGGATGCCCTGGTCTCTAAGAAGGGGGTGCCTAGACCCCGCTATGTGGGGTGTCCTGGACAGCAGTGTGGGGATACCACCATCTTCCAGGTGGGCATCCTGCTGGTCCCTTGCTTAGGGGAGCTCGGGGGTGTTTGCCCTGCTGATGTAGGTACACCTCATGTGACATCCCTGCCCCTAAACCCAGCCATGGCTCCTCTTGCATGGCTCATCCCCAGGGCTCTCCCTGCTCCCTCTGGCTCCAGGGGGCAGTCAGGAAGATGACATTAGCTGGGGCTTGGCGGCCACAGTGGTGACACTCTCCTCTTCCACCCCAGGCCTCTCCTGTCCCTCTGGTGGTGACAGTCACTCCACGAGCCGATGCCTGCAGCCGGCCAGCAGTGCTCATCCTCCTCTGCACCCGCTGCTCTGCCATCATCACCTCCCCGTGCTCCAACTTGATCATCCGCACCGTGAGTGCCACAGCCCCACAGCGGGAGCAATCCCGGGGGGCAGCAGGGCTGGGGCCATCCGTGGTGACATTTAGGGGGGTCACTGGTGGAGACTCGTCCCTCTGATCACCAGACATGATGCTTGTGGTGCCCCAGGGAGGAGGAGACACTCCTGACTATTGCTGGCGGCACTGAGCACTGGGCTGGCCAGGCAGGGAATGACGCACAGGGCTGGAAAAAGCTCCCATTTCCTCCGGCTGGCGGGAGGAAGGTCAGGGATGGGGTTTGGCTCCAGCGAGCTGAGCCGGGGTCGGGCGCTTTGTTAGCAAAATAAACCTCCTGCTTTGTTTGTGGCTAATAATAAAGTGGGCTGAGCCCTCCGCGTGCCACCGGCCACTCTCGCTGATCTCAGCTCACGGCCCTGAAAGCCCCCATTTATCCAGGGTGATTCCCAGCCCAGGCTCCAGGGACATTCACCTGGTTTAGGTTCGCATTTGTATCCCACACACTGAGGGGAAAGGTTTTCCCTGCTTTCCCCATGCTGGCCTGTGTAAGGGAGGGATGTGCCTTGCCCCTCAGCCCAGCTTAAGCTGTCACTTGGCCCACAGGACGCCCACCTCAGCCCGGAGACCATCAGAGCACCAAACCCCGAGCCACCCGTGGTCTCCAGCGAGGGGCAGCTACTGGCCTGGGCTCTGGCTACCTATGGGGGCATCACATCCTACAGCGAGCTGCAGGACCCCCGCAGGGTCCAGCTCCACCTGGGAGAAGGTGCGTGGGGCTGGGGCTAGCACTGGGGGGCTGGAGTGGGCAGGAATGGTCGTCCTGTTCCACAAGGGTGACAACCTCCTGGGGCAAAGTACCTTCCTGTGGAGATGCCATGGGGACTGATGCCCCCGGCCCTGAGCATCTCCTCACCCACTGAGCCCAGTGTGACTTTGGTGACCCTGCCACCTGCACAGATGCCCGCAGCCCTCCAGACTGCATTCCCCAGGAGCACTTCAACGCCATTCTGCACCTTGACACCGAGGTCTTCTTCCACGGGGTGAAGGGCTGCTCACGCAGTGACGCCCAGAGCTCCAGGGCTGCCCACATCGTCCATCTGCAGTCGGAGCCCAGGTACCACAGTGCCAGCAGGGGGACCCCAGGGCTGGGACAGGCACTGGGATGTGCTTGGAGATGCTTGGGAAGGTGTTGGGCTGTCTCAAAGGCAGAGCCCCACATCCCGAGTTGGATGTGGGACCGGTTAGTATGGAATGCTGAGAATGGGGGTCTTGTGGTTTTGCAGCTCCCCCATCACAGAGGTGAACCTGTCTCTGAGCTGCCCTCGGAATTCTGCTGGCAACCAGATCCTCATCCTGCAGAGCAAGGCCAACTTCACCTGGTCCCTCTCCTCGGAGTGCAACATCCATTTTCTGGTATGTTGAGAGGAACCTGTCTTCCCCATCACCTCCACCAAGGTGTCTGCCAGGTGCCCAGGAGATGCTGGTGTCATGGGGAAGGTTCAGGAGGGCACCTGGAGACATGAGACATGGGCAAGTGGCAGCCCCCTTGCTGCAAGCCCTCATTACTGGGATGAACCCTGCCTTGTGCACCCCAGGTGTCCCTGTATCCACTTAGCCCCTCTGTGCCTCCCCCTTTCCCTCCTCACTGCAGATCTCTGGGAATTACAAGATGCCCTTGTTCTCAATGCTGTTCCCCGGGGAGCACCTGCCTGACACGGAGCAGGACCTCATTGCCAAAGCCTTTGAGAAGAACTACAGTGTCATTGCCTCCTACTCCGCCATCCCTGCCAGCACCCACATCAGCCTGGAGATTCTTGAGCACGGTGAGGCCCCCAGCGCCCCAGGGCTGGGTGGGATGGGCGGTTCCACCACTCCCACTCAGCCCCCCCATCTCCCTGTCCTGCAGAGATGGTCGAGACGCCTGTGACGACCACCCCCCTTGTCATCACACAGCCCCCAGACTTGCCCCACCAGGTGCTGCTGACACTTAAGCCCTGGAAGTGCACAGATGAAACCATGGAGATCATCATCATCAGGTCCTACCTGGAGGTGAGGAGGGTGGAGAGGGGTGCCAATGTCCACTCAAATCACTCAGAAGTTGCATTTTCCTCTGGGTGCTTGGGGTGGCTGGCACGGGGCTGTCCCCAGTCTGACTACAGTGTGCTTTCCTCCCAGCCCATCAAGGACGTGGTGAACATCACGCTGAAGGACATCAGCTGCCAGGCAGAGAAAAATGCCACCCACTTCATGTTGAAAAGCCCCCTCAACGACTGCAACACCTCACTGGAGGGCAAGGGCTATGCCAAAAATGAGGTGAGAGCAGGGCTGGCTGGGGGTGTTGCCTCCAGCCCCACTGATGGCACATAAGGGCTTCAGTGATTGCCAGTGGGGCTTCTCCACCAGGACCTCCTTGCTTTTGCATGGAAAAACATCATACTGCAGCCCAGGGCTGAGATGGAGGGGGAGTGTGTGGGTGGGACCGTCCCGTCCCGTCCCATCCCATCGGACCACTTGGCTGACCCAACCTTCCTGCCTTCTTGCAGCTCATCCTCAGCCTGGCCAAGGATGCAGTGCTCCGGAGTGTGAGGGTAAGAGCTGGGTTTCCCAGCACATCCAGGGGTGGGAAAAGGTGCAAATGTCACTGTCACCTGGGTGCTGGGTGCCCCCTTAGTGCTGCCCCCCTCTTGCAGGTGGGCTTCCAGTGCGAGATCCCCCGGGAGCTCTTCCTGCGCCTTTTCCCCACCGCTGACTTCAAGGCACCGCAGACAGAGCTGGAGATCAACAAGGAGGCCTTTGTGCAGGTACTGCCACTGTGCTGCAGCCCCGGCTGGGGCAGTCCAGCCACCCCTGGGCCATGCCCTGATGGCGTGCCCCGTTCCCACCCACGCAGGCGTCCATGCGGTGGATGGATCACCCGGCTGACCTGCAGCTGAAGGAGTGCTGGCTGGTGGCCCCGGGGCGGGAGCCAGTGCTGCTGGTGCAGGGCGGGGAGGCGCGAGGGGTGGGGGTGGCTGTGCTGGAGGGCCCCCCCAGCACCGAGGGGAGGAAGGTCTGGCGCTTTCGCTTCACCTACACCATTCCTGAGGGCGGACACATCCCCTTCTCTGCCATCCTCAAGTGCAAGGCCGGCCTGCAGGTCAGTGTAACCCCCTCCCCACCCTGTGATGCCACCATGCTGGTCCCCATCAGTGGCAGCAGCCTGATGGGTTTGTCCCACACCGTTGGGTGATGGAGCCCATCCAGGAGCAGCATTCCCTGGCCCGCAAAGAGCCTGGGGACCCCACCTCTGTCATCCTGCAGGGGTGCACATCTTCCCCCTCTCACCCCAACCTCCACCTCTGCAGAATGACACCATCTTTGAGAAGGTCCTGGAGGTGACAGTGAAGGATGCCTGGAGGCCACTCAATTGTGAGTTCAGGGCAAGGGTTCAGGATGGGACTGGGAATGAGGGGGACTCTCCCAGTGTGGCAGTACTGACGGCCTCGTCCTCCCACAGACCGTGGGCTGGGGCTGGCCGCTGTCCTGGGCATCACCTTCGGCGCCTTCCTAATCGGGGCGCTCCTCACCGCCGTGCTCTGGTACATCTACTCGCACACCCGTGAGTATCCCCCGCCCCTGCGGGCCCCGTGGTGGGATGGGGGGGCCACATGCATGTCCCTTATTGGGTTGCCCATTTTTCCCCCTGGCCAAAGTCCCCAGGTGAGCCAGAGACCAGGCTGCTCCACAGCCCTCAGTCCGGGCACTGCTAAGGGGAATAACCCTGCTTCAGGTGTCTACAGCTCCTCAGGGTTCCTTCCACTTGTCTGGGGGCCCCTTTGCCATCTGCCCTCCCTCCTGCTCCCGGTGCCCCATGCTCATCTCCATCCCAGGGGCTCAGGGGCCAGCTGGGGAGTGATCCCTGAGGGCTGGAGGGTCCCAGGGGACCGAGCCAAGGCCACCACTGTTGGCCCTGAGTCTGGTTTCCCCTTGGTGTTCCCGGTGGCGGGTGGTGTGAGCCAGGTCCCATCTCCAAACTGCAGCCAGTTTCCAGCACGGCGCCAGCCTCGGAGAGCAGCAGCACCAACCACAGCATCGGCAGCACCCAGAGCACCCCCTGCTCCACCAGCAGCATGGCCTGACGCCCCCGGGCCCCCCCGAGCCCGCGCAGCCCCCGGCCAACGGACTTGGGGACCCACCCCAGTGCCATTAAGCTGAGTTTTTGCCCCAGATCTCAGGCCGAGCCCAGAGGGGGCCCTCATTACTCATTCAGTGAATGCTTTGGCCCCCTGAGGGCAGCCCACACCGGGGGGGGGCACCCTGCAACCCCTCTGGGGTCCCCCGCTGCAGTGGGGAGGCAGAAAGAGCAGCTATTGCCAAAACCTCCCACAAGGCTCCCCATCAAATGGGGGGGGAAGAAGTGGGTGCCCCTTGGACATGCCCCAGCACTTGGGGTGACCCCCGTGCCCCTCCTGCATCCCCCCAAGAAGGCAGCAGGCACCAGTGGGAGCAGCAAGAGGTTTATTTGCGGAGGATGGTGCGAGGCTGCTGCCCTCCCACAGGACGATGGGCAGAACCCACCACTCCCCCCAGCTCCCCGTCCAAGTTACAAACTCTTATCAATAATAATAAAAACCTTCCCTATGTTAAATTAATTGTGCCCTGATGCTGAGCCTTGCCACAGCTTGAGGCTCCCACCTACCAGGCACTGGACCTCATCACAGCCTGGAGCAGCCCCCCAAACCCTGGGGGTCCCCCCAGTCAGTCTCACTAGGGAGGGGATGGAGACCAGGAGCATCCCCCATGGACAGTGTCCCGGGAAGGGCACAGGCAGAAGGCACTGGGGTGAAAACAGCCAAGCCAGGATGGGGTGGGAGGGGTCCCACATCGCCCTCCAGATGCCTCCGAGCATCACTGGGGACAAAACCATTGGTTCAAGTAAGCAGAGGTGCAGAGCCCCGTGCCCCCGTCACTGGGACAGCGCAGGGTCCAGCAGCCGCAGCGCTCCCCCCACCAGGTGCAGGCTGCCGGTGACCAGGACACGGACGGCGGCCGCCTCCCGCAGCAGCACGGCCCCGCTGCTGGCTGCGGGGGGGGCGTGAGCCCCCGAGGCCGTGGGGGCTGCCAGCTGGGGGTCCCGGCCCTGCGCTACCCACCGCAGCGCCTGGGCCAGGCACGGGAACACGAGGGCTGGCGAGTTGAGGGGTCGTGGGGCTGGGGGCACCAGGAGTAGGGAGCCTCGGGTGGGGGCTGGCTGCAGCAGCCCCTCTACCCGCAGGGGAGATGGGAACCAGGGGTCCTGCCCCGCTTTCTCCTCCAGGAGCCTTGTCCATGTCCGCTGGTTCTCCAGGCAGCGGGTCAAGGCGTTCTCCAGCGTCACGTTGAAGTTTTGCTGGTCTGGGAGGGATGGAGACAGCAGTCAGGGATTGCAGGGGGAGCTGGGGAGGGATCAGGATGGGAAACTGGAGAAAACCCTGTCTCCCCAGCACCCACCTGCATTGTTGGCCACCGACACCTCTGTGAAGTTGGGGCAGAAGACAGCATAGTCAAAGTGACAGGGCTGTGGAGACAGGAGCAATCAGCACTGTGGGAACCCTCAGGACCCACCCATGGATTTCCATTGGGGCCAGTCCCACATCAGCGGGGTTACAGGGGAGGGGGCAGGGGATGATCCAAGTCCCTTCCCTGCACCCAGGACTGAGACCCTTGCAGGGGGCAGTTGAGGTGGGATACACCCTGGGATAGCAGGATGGGCAGACAGACAGACAGACGGGTGCCAGCTCCACCTCGTGGCTCCCTGCACCCACAGCAAAGCAGGTCCCAGGGCCACCAGAGAACCCAGACACCCGGGCACAGTGACCCCCCAGTGCCCCCCAAACCTCACCACCAGCAGCTTGAGCAGCGCCGCCGTGTCCCGGTCGCCCGTGGCATTGAAGAGCAGCACACGCACCTCAGAACCACTGCAGGGAGAAAGGGCAAGTGGCCCGTGCCCCCAGGGGACCTCCAGCAGCACCACCACATCCCTGCAATGCCTGCCCCCCTTTGCATCCTCTCCTTACTCGTGGGGCTTGTCCTGGTTGAGGGCGGCCTGGCGGAACCAGCGCACACAGGCCTGGATGCTGCTGGTGGTGTGAGCTCCGTCCAGGTACCACGTCACAGGGCCACGGGAGAGCACCTGAGTCCGGCCCAGCCACTCTGTGTCCCGCAGGCCTGGGGGAACACAGGGCATGGCTGGGACCCCCATACCCTCCCCACTGCTTGTGTACCCATGTGGGAATCCAGTGTGGATTCACACATGGCACTGGCTGGGGTCCAGCATGGCCCCGCTAAGCCCTGTGACATGGCGAAGGAGGGTCCTGGCACGGCCATACTGCACCTTGGATCATGGCATCGGTCAGCTGGAAGGCAGGTGCCAGCGGCACTGGCCTCCCCAGCAGCTCGGTGCTTGGTGGCAGCTCCTTCAGCTCCCCAAGACCTAGGCAGGACAGGCATCCCACTGAGACCTCAGGGTCCCTGGCGGGGTCTGGCCCCCTGCCCCTGTCCCCTGCCTTACCCTGGCAGCCGCGGCGCTGCAGCCAGGTCTGTGCCAGCTGCAAGGCCAGGGCGGCGTTGGAGCGCTGGTGGGCACCTGCCAGCCCCAGCTCCAGCGCCCGGCAGCCCTCCTCGAAGTCATCCAGCTCTGGGCACAGGTAGAGGGGGCACTGCGGGGAGAGGAGGCTGAGCCCCCCGCCGTGGGATGGGGTACAGCCCTTCCACACCCCCAGCACCAGCTCACCTTCCGCTCCTGGGCTCGCTCCCTCAGAACCTCCAGCGGCCGCTCCGGCTGCGCCACGGTGAACGCCGGCACACCGGGCTGGGAGGGATGGGGGTGCTTAGTGACATGGGGGAACACACCCCAAAAACACAGGAGGAGAGAGAAAACCAGGTCTCCCTACCTTAAAAATGCCCCCCTTCTGCCAGGCGATCTTCTCCATGGTGTCCCCCAGGATGCTGGTGTGGTCGATGCCCAGGGAGGAGACCCCACACACCACCGGTGCCCTGGGGATGCAGCATGGCAGTGTCCCTGCTGCTCCCCCCTCCACTGCGGGGACATCAGGCCCTGGCAGCCCCGGGGACAGGCTCAGCCCCGCCCGCTCCTACCTGATGATGTTGGTGCAGTCATAGGTGCCACCAATGCCAACTTCCACCACTGCCAGGTCCACCTGGGGACACAGGACACTGAAGCCATCAGAGCCACCAGCAGGAAGTGTCCCCATGGAGTCAGTGATGTGGGTGGAGACAGGTCCCTGCCACCAGCCCTTCCAAACCCACACCTGAGCACACCCCCTATTTGTGGGGGGGGATCATCCTCCTGGCACAGCATCCCCTGTTTACAGCCACGACAGCTTGATCCACACAAATTGTGACCCAAGTCCCGCCTCCCTGAGGTCCCCACCAACCTGACATTTCTGTCACAAGCTGGAGGCCACCACCACTGACCTTCTCCTGCAGGAAGACGTGGAAGGCCATGATGGTGAGGAAGCGGAAATACGCCGGCATGCTGGCGTGTGCTGAGTCCTGCCGGGCAGAGCAGGGCGAGGGTGAGCACATGACCCCGGGAGCAGGGCACCCAAGGCAGGGAGCACCCCCACAAAGCCTGCTGGCCCCACCTTGGTCTCCTCCAGGCGGTTGTAGACCAGCCAGAAGTACTTGCTGAAGAGGTCCTTGCTGATGGGCTGCCCATTGATGCGGATCCGCTCGCGCACCTGCACGAGGTGAGGGGAGCTGGGGGTACAGAGCAGGGGGAAGTTAGGCACAGCTCCACTGGCCCTTCAAAACCCTCCTGACACCCTGCCCACCTGTAGAAGCCCGTCTTCAGCCCGTAGCTGCGGAGGATGCATTCAGTGAAGGCGCAGGTTGAGCCCTGAGGAAAGAGCTGTGTTAAACGCTCTGTCCCAGAGCAGGGCAAACGGAGCCACAGACACCAGCAGCCCCCCTCAGCCCCCCAGTCCCCCACAGCACTGCCCACCCACCTCACCTTGCCCTTTGTCCCTGTGACGTGGATGATGTTCAGTCGATCCAGGTCCTCGACCTGTAAGAGTTCAACCACCCTGTGAGACCCCCACGGCAGCCAGTGCCAAGCATGGTGGCACTGCTAATAGGACAGGGGGAACAGGAACAGGAATCAGCCTTTCACCTTCAGCCCGCTCCTCTCCAAAAAGCCCTGCATGGCTTCCAGCTGGGCCTGGGGGTCACCGCGCTCCCGCTTCACCTGCTCCAGGTAGCTGGCATTGGTCTGCAGGGTGTTGAGCATCCGGATTGCATCCTGGAAAGATGCCCCGGGTAGTCGGCACAGTGCCCAACACAGCAGCCTTGAGGCTACGCCACAGCCCCAGGGGCCAGCCCACCCAGAGCCCGCTGCACCCTGACCCACCCCTTCCCGCTCAGTCCCCTCGGCGGTGCCATTGGTCACCCAGGCCGGCAGCATCCCTGCCATGGTGCCGCGGGGACGCGCCGGCAGCGGCCAGATCCCGCCCCGGGGACAGGCTACTTATGGGCAGGGGTTACCCGCCCCTTCGCAGGTGCCCCTTGGCCCCGCGGCGGGGCACGGGACAGCCCAGCGCCGGCACCCACCGCTGCCCAGCGGGACAAGGTCGCCGCCGGCGGGAGCGGGCAGCGCTCCAGCGCCTACCGGTCCTGCCGGTGTTTGATGAGCGGCGCTAACGACGCAGCAACGCTACACCCGCACCGTGGGTAGGTGTAGGGCATGGCACCAACCCATGTCCCCAGCGTGGGGACACCACCCAGGCAGCTGGACCCTGTCCCATCAGACGGTGGCACTGACACCGACAGCGCTCCCAGCTCCGCAGAGCGGGACCGCTCCCGCCTGCCCGAGGGGACCGCCATCATCCCCGCGACACCTGGAGCAACCGCGTGCGGCCGGGACACGCCGCGGCTACCGGAGCGGCTGCCGCTGCAG
>VWZP01009876.1:348769-382054 GCA_013396995.1 Dicaeum eximium | reverse complement strand
GGCGTGCTGCCGGCCCCCGCGGCACCGGAGCCCCATGGCGGCCCCGTGCCCCGCCCGCTGCGCGGCCCCGCGCGGTACCTGGTAGTCCATGGCGGGGGCGCGCGCGGGGCGCGTGCCGAANCGCGCGCCGCCGAGGGAAGGGGGCGGGGCGGGGCCGCTCCGCCGCCGCCGCCATCTTTGCAACTGGCAGCGCGCGCCACGTCGCATGGGGAGGGGGAGCGCCATCTTTGCGAGGGGCAGCGAGGCGGCCGCCCCCGGGCCCACGCAGACACCTCGGGAGGGGCACCGGGGTCCCGCCGCCCCGCTCGGGATGGAGCACCACGCACAGCCCGTCTCGAGCTCGCTCCGGCTGTCAGCACAGGGACATGGCCCTACAGCCCCCACCGCACGAGCTGGGGCACGCGGGCTACCGGAGCTCCGCAGTCCCCGCCCGGCAGCATCGCCCCGGCCCGGCGGAGCCCCCGCGCTGCCCGCAGCAGCGGTGCTGATGAGTTAATGCACGGCAGCGGTGCTGATGAGTTAATGCACGGCAGCGGTGCTGATGAGTTAATGCACGGCAGCGGTGCTGATGAGTTAATGCATGGCAGCGGTGCTGATGTGTTAATGCATGGCAGCGGTGCTGATGTGTTAATGCATGGCAGCGGTGCTGATGTGTTAATGCACGGCAGCGGTGCTGATGTGTTAATGCATGGCAGCGGTGCTGATGAGTTAATGCACGGCAGCGGTGCTGATGTGTTAATGCATGGCAGCGCTGACTGCGCTCAGCCCCGGCTCCTCAGGAGCAGGCCGGGGGCTCGGGCTGCCCGAAGCCCAGGTGCCAGAGGAAGGCTCGGTGCTGTCCTGCAGGCCCCCACTGCTGTGTCCGTTTAGGCAGCACAGCGACAGGAGATTCATAGCGGCTGTTTAGGACAGGACCATCTTTATCCACACAACTGGCACAAGTGAACTGGCTTACTGCTCATAACCAACTGCTTTCCAAAGGAACTAAGCCACCCCCCCCCCCGCAAAACAGACACTGTTTCAGAGCCGCAAACCAAGAGAGAGTGAGAGAGTTACCTTGTACATGTCTTTCATGAAGCTCATTTTTTTATCCTGAGAATGGCTGCACTCACCACTGCTTCCTCATGAGACCTTACACTACCAATGGCATGGCTTTTGTCAGTAATTGTTAACAGACCAGTTACCAAGTGCCAAATGCTATCGCCAGCTGCACATGTTGAATCCTGGGATCCTGGCATGCATGGGGCTCAGGGAGCTGGCTGGTACAGCTGATAGCCATGAGACACTGTGCAGAGAGCAGCTGTGGAGGACCACTCGCTCTCTCTGAATTTATCCTAAGTTGTGGCATAAGGTGTGCACAGGTGATCCCAGTGAGTCAGGCTAGTCACTGTACCCAAAGGAGGCTGTGGTCTCGTTCTAGTCTCTCATGCAAAGAGCTCCAGGAGAGAGCAGGGGACATATGAGTGTCCCCCTGCTCCCAGCACAGTGTGACCAGCCCTGCCACAGTCCTGAAATCCCTGCAGACAGCAGGAGGGCAGGTCTCCCCTCAGGCACAGGGCAGTGCCTAGCTGCAGCAGGTTGGGTGTATCCAATGACTCCCAGTCACGCTCTGCAATGAACAAAGCGTGGATGCCATGTGCTGTCACAGAGACCAGCAATCCTGGTCTCCTGGCTACATGGAGCATCCAGCTCTGCCAGCCACCTCTCTGGTTTGCCCAATAAGCCTTTTTTTAGGCTAGATCCCAGTCTCCAGGGAGAGCTAGTTATGCTGTCTAGGGTGACTCTGCCTTCCCCAAGACACATCTGATGACTCAGAAGCACCTGCCTTGTCCTTCATCAACACTTCAGTGCTCAGAGGATGCTCCATGCAGGAGCTATGACACACCGAGAGAGCTGAGACATCTCCAAGCAGGGCCCAGTTTGGTCCAGGGCAGCTAATCCCAGTCCTGCCAGTCCCAATACCATTTGCCAAGAGCCCCAGCACAGATGGAGACACTTTTTCCATCACCAGATCCATTAACAATTGATCTGCAAGTTTAATGTAACCAATACAGACTTTTGGGGGGCAAAAACAGGTTCTGAGACAGGAAACTGCAGAGAAACAAGGCAGCTCGAGCTCACAGGTATCATCTCCCCAAATCACACAGCTCTGTGGTGGCCAAGCTCTGTTAACAGCATCAGTCAATTCACCTTGAAAGAAGTCCTTTCCTAGACAAAAAGACCTCGCCAGGACATCCCCGTGTAAGGTGGGGAAGCCCAGCCAGGACCCCGCCGGATGTCAAAACACTCTGTCGAATTCAGTCTGGTTGGTGGCAGCTGGGTTCCTGCCTTGGTTGGCCGGCTGCTGGGGCATGTGCCCACCCCTCCTCCGTGGTGGGGCCAGGTACTCAAACATGGACTGGTTGTGGGTGGACAGCATGTTCTTGAGGTCTGAGGGCATGGGGTCGGACCAGAAGAAGTCGTGGTTCAGGGCGTCGTCGCTGTCGATGCGCTGGGCGGGATCCAGCACCAGCAGCTTGTCGATGAGGTCGAGCGCGTAGGGGTCTTTGACGTAGGCCTTGAGGCGATCCTTCACCTTCCGCTTCTGCCCCTTGGGGAGATCCAGCTTCTCGTACAGCTCGTACTTATCCACGTTCGGCCAAACCTGGCAAGGGGCAGGAAAAGGGGGCGGCGAGAAATAGTTATGGAAAGGACAAGCCATTTTTGATTCAAACACCCTCAGGCAAACCAAAATAACAATTGTATTTTATCACCTCCAAGCTGGTAGATGTTGTTCTCACAGCAACAAAGAGGCACTAAAGGCTGCACTAATGCCTGGAGACATGTGGACAAGTCAGGACAGTCTTCCTGGCGCGGAAACAATGCTCAAGGATTCCTGGTTCCCCCATGAAAGAACTACTAGAGAGCATGGTTCAGGCCAGCTACCACATCCAGAAAGATAAAGTGACAACACTGATTGCTAAATAATCAACTGCATGTGGCACTTTTTATTCTTAGAAAGCAAAGCCTGCTGCAATCACCAGCACTTATCTCAATTGGGGAGAGACCACAGCAGGTAGCTACATGCCAAAGAAAGCGCCTTCAGTGTATTTACATAATGACTGTGACAGCAGGATGAGGACTCTGCAGCTGCCAGCACAACATCCCGCAGATCCCAGTCTGCGCTGAGATCCCTCAGCTTGCTCCCCACAAGAGGGCAGGGCTCTGCTGATAAAGGAGGAGCTGAGAAGGGGCCGGGTGCTCACACCAGAGCTGAGCTTATGCTACAAATTACAAGATGGAATTCAAGAGGCTTTCCAAGGTGACCAGTGCAAAACACCTGAGAATAAAAACCCCCACCCTTGTTTAAGCAGAAATTGAGGGTGTCTGTCTGAGAGCCATCCCAGAACACAGGCTAGGAGATTCTCCAGCCTCCCTGCCAGCAGCAGGCACACAGGGCAGGGAGGAGGGCCGAGTGCCTGGTCCCAGACTCTGCTCACTCCTGCTCTGCACAGCCCATCCCCACTGGCCCTCACCTCTGGAGTGATGGATCCGCAGAGCTGGCTGATGAGGGTGAGCTGGTGCTGCTCTGTGTTGCCCTGCATGATGGGGCTGCGAGTCCACATCTCTGCCATGATGCAGCCTGCACCCCAGAGATCAATGGGGGGGCCGTAGTCGCGCTCCCCTAAACGGAGATGCCGAGTTAGTCTCCCAGAGGGCCGAGACGGGCCAAGAAGCCGGCAGAGCCCACCCAGAGCTCCTCCTACCTAGGAGCAGCTCTGGGGGCCGATACCACAGGGTCACCACGCGGTTGGTGTAGCGGTTTGGCTGGCTGTTCTTAGCCAGGCTGAAAGCTCGAGCCAGCCCAAAGTCTGCCAGCTTCAGGACTCCATCCCGCGTGATCAGGACGTTCGCCGCTTTCATGTCTCGGTGCAAGATCTGTACAAGGACAGACATTGAAGAGTTAAGTGAATAAAGTGCCCTCCTTGGGTGCCTGGGGCCAGCACGATGCTCAGGCTGAAGAGGTGGGAAACAAGGACTTCTGTCCAGCCTGTGCTAAAACACTTGCTCCTTGGAAAGCCACCCTCTGAGCACAGCAGGAGTCTGCCCCATTACCTTGTTCCTGTGGATGTAGTAAAGTCCATTCAGAAGCATCTGCATAACTTTCTTGATCTCTGACAGTGTGAACTTGACATGGGCATTGCTGAGAAGGCCAGCCAGGTCGTGCTCACAGAAGTCAAACACAAGGTAGATGCTGCCCTTGCACCGGTTGTACGGAGAGGCTGCAGGAGAGGCACAGAGAGGCTGTCAGTGAGGGATCCTTCACCAGGTCACAGCTCCTCTTACCTCCCACCACCCTGCAGCTCATACAACAGCCCCTACGCAGAACCTCAGGGCACAGGAACACAGAGAACCAGACAACCTGCAGGCCTCAGGGTCCTTTTTAAAGAAGAACTGAGCAGAACTAGCAACAGCAGAACAGGAGATGAGGCTTGGTGCAGTGAATGTCATCATACAGGCAAGGAAAGGGCATGGCAACCTTTGAAGGCTTCACTTCGTGCTGCTCTGGGCACATAACGGCTGTGGGGCTCCCTCCCTGCCAGCCATGGCTGCCAGCCAAGCACCACCAATAGAGGAGGCACCCACAGACAGCCCCAGGAAACATGCAGAAACACAGAAAATCTGTCTAATCTCACATTAAGAAGTGAGATTTCCTGCAACCTCAAACAGGATCTGCAAAAACGGATTGATCTTGATCAAAGCGATATAAAACTCCAACTGCAATTTGAAGTCAATGACAGCAGACTTTTAAGTGAAGCAATAGATTTCAGTCTTGTTCCTAGAGCATCCACGCAAAACATTATTAAAAAGAAAGGCTGAATTTCTCAGTTGTGATCAGCAAAACCTGCTGATCAGCATCTCCAACCAAAAAAGCTTAGCCCCCACAGAAGCACACTGCTCTCCTCCCCAGCCAGGAGGGCGCCTGCTGCTCTGGGTTTGCAGTTCCTCACACAGACACAGCCCCAAACACACCTTTCCAACATAAAAAGAGAAAAGCCTCACGTTTGAGAACAGTAAATGAAACATTTCTGTTTTACTGTAAACTGAGGTCAAGGTAAATTTGGATGAAAACTGGAATACAAAGAAAACATAAGAAAAAGGGAATAAATGACATGTCTACAAAAATATTTACTTTTGGTATGCCAGACACCCAATCATCACAGCTCTTTTAATCACACAGTGAATTAAAAATTAACTTGTCATTGGTGTTTTTACTCATACCTATTCAGACAGTAATCTACACACAACTGAGTACTGAAGTACCTTGAATTTCCCATCCCTAGGCCAGACATTTCTGCCTGTTCAGTGACTGGACTTTTTAAAAACACCACTTTTTAAAAAACACCAGTAAAAGTCCACCACTAGTCAGTTTTGGTTTTATTTCACTGACATGACTGGCTAGGGAAGGGCAGGCTGTAACATCAACTATGACTTTCCAAAGCATTTTTCCAGTACAAATCCACGTAAGAGGATTATATATAAACTCTAGCAAATGTTATATAGCAGTTTCACTGGAAACAGAGGCAGGCCAGGTGTGCTGAGCCTGTGAAGCAGAGGGGGCACATGGCATCAGGTGGGAGGGAGGAGGTGGAAGAGCAGCTCAGAACTGCCCATGTGGAGTCCTAGCCCTCCCAGCACGAGCAGTTACATCACCCACAGCAAGAGCTGCTGAGTGAGCCTCAGCTGGAGCTGTGTCATTAGCTCAGAGCTGCCAGAAACCATCACAAGCCAACCAAGAGAGCAGCTCCAGGCTGAGGAGCCTCTGCTCCAGACTCTCTCCAGTGCTGGTTCATTTAAAGCCTCTCAGAAGGGAGTTTCCCCACACAGGCAGCACTCATTGCTATGGCACAGGCATATCCTGGCAGCACTACAACAGCTTTTTCCAGCCCAGCATCAGCAACATCCTGACTCATTTAGAAACTCTTTTCCAAGGTAAGTGACATGTCACAGGCAGGAACAGAGGCCCCTGCTCAGCTGGACCACCCCACTGCCAGCACAAGCCACCAGGGCTCAGAAAAGCCATCATTAACACAAGCCAGACCCTGCAATGTACCTTTGGTCCTGCAGATTTCTATGAGGTTCACCACATTCTCATGCTTGAGCAGCTGAAGGATTTTAATCTCTCGCAAGGCTGTGATGGGAAACTGGAAAAGAGAAAGAGAGAATGGAGAGTGGAGGTGCAGGAGAGCAGGAGAGGTGTGACCATGCAGCTTGGCAGGCTCCACCCTCCTCTCCTCACCTCCTACAGTCACACCAGGACATGGCACAGCCCAGCCTGAGCTGCACACCAGCCTCTCTGGCTGCTGCCTTTGCTGTTTAAGCTTTTAACTCTCTCCCCATCCCCTGAGCATGTGCTTCACACATCACCCAGTTCTTCCACAGGCACAGCCAGTGTGGAGCCCTGTGCTGGGGGTCCCAGAGGAGAAGAAACACATGGGAAGTGTCACTTTGCAGCAGCCATCCTGTGCAGCCCAGCCCCCTTGCTGCTGCCATGTGCCTTTGCAGCCCAGGTGCCAACAGGCCCAGTCCAGCCCTGCCCCACACTTACCCCTTCCTTCTCATTTTCCATCAACACCTTCTTCAGTGCTACTTTCTTGCCTGTCTGGCGATGTTTGGCTTTGAAAACCTCTCTATAAAAAAAACAGAAAAAAATCCATGAGCAGCTCAAGGGGAAAGGAGCCCGGTGCTCCTGACAAGGAACAAGACCAGATAAGACACACTAAAGCACTGTACAGACAACTCTGTGCTGAGCCACTATAGCCACATTCCCCCTCGGCCAAAGACCCTCAGGACTCACTGAACCCGCAGAGCCCAGAGCTCTTGCAGCCTTATAAAGATTTTCAGTTATGCAGCACATTTTGAGCAAAAAGTTGCACATTTGGAGGAAAGTTACAGGTCCCCACCCTAACTGTTTTCAAAGTGAACTCTGCTCTGCCGGAGCTAGGACAGAGCAGGATCTCAGGTTGGGGAAAAGAGGGCCCAGGAGCCAGACTGTTCTCTGAAGCCAGCGGGGTGACCGGGGAAAGGACATGCGAGCAAGGAGCACCCGAGGCCGGCGCCCATGGGCCGCGGAGCTGGGCCTGGCTGCAGGCCTGAGGCTGGGGACGGCCGGGGCCGGGCCGGGCCGGAGAGGGCTGGGGCCGGCGCGGCACTCACCCGAAGGTGCCCTGCCCGATCTTGGCGAGCTTCTCGTACTTGGAGACCTCGTCGCAGAAGGGGCACTCGACCATGTCGTACTGCTTGGCCATGGCGGCCGCGCCGTTGCCACAGCACCGCGTCCCGCCCGTTCCGCCGCGTGACCCGGTGCCGCCGTCACGTGACCCTCCGGCCGCCGCGCGGGGCCTTGTGGGGGTTGCAGTCCTCGGCGCATCCGCCATGTTGCCCCTCCTCGTGGCCCGGGAGCACCGAGCGGTCCCCGGTGCCGGTGGCCCTAAAGGGCGTTGCCGTGTGCCCCGTGTGTGCTTAAACACGTCAGGAGATAAACAGAGCTTCTGCTCCTGTAGCTGCCGCTGTGACGTAGGGAGGCCATGGCCAGGCAGGAGGACTGCAGGGTCTGCTTGAGGGGACCCTGAGTTCCTCCCGTGGCCATGGCTGTGTTCAGGTGCAGGACAAAACTCGATCTCAGCCTGTTTGAAACAGATCCCCAAGGTGGAGAGCACCCAAGGACCGAGCTGTGGCAGAGGTGACTGCCAGCATCCTGGTCATGGGAACCACCAGCTCCCTGGGAAGGGGAAACACAGACACCGGACCATGCTGGGCCCAGGCCACCTTGTCCTGCATGGTGACACTCTTACAGAGCACGTCCATGTCCCCAGAGCGAGAGAATGGCTGGAATTCCTGCTGGCAGTGATGCCATCCAGCTCTCACCCCACAGGTGCTGACTGCCAGCTGTGCATGGCAGAGTCCTGTCTGCAGGGCTGGAGCCTCATCCACAGAGATGGCAACCTCGGCCATAGGGCTGTCACACTCCTCTAGGGCTGGCACCTCCTTCCATGGGGCTGGCACCCTCTTTTAGGGCTGGCATCTTCCTCTAAACCTGGCACCCAGAGGTTTTTGGTTGTCCACATCTGGCAGACATCCCCAAACTGGGGTGCAGAGGTGACTCTTGAGCAGCCAGGCAGGTGCAAGCAGCCATGGGGACGGCAGGAACTGTGGGGACAGCGTGAGGGCGGGCAGGGACAGGAACGGGGCAGGGAGCAGATGACAGCACTGGGGAGGAAACGCTGAGCGAGCGATGAGTGACTGCAGGGTGGTTGCAGGGGGGGGCAGGAAGGGAGGAGCAGGCAGGGAAGGGTTTCACAGTTAGAGACTTGTCCCTCTCGGTCCCCGCGGCCTCCGAGCAGTGCGGCCATGGCCGAGGGCCAGAAACGACGGGGTTTCAAGAAATTCAGTAAGTGGCCACGGGACATGGTGGGTGGGCAGGCAGTGGGGTGCTCACCTGGACATCTTGGTGGGTAGGAGGATGTGTGAGAGTCAGTGAGATGTGTGAGAGTTAGTGTTGTGTGTTCACACGCTCCCCGGGTCATCCCATCCTGGGATGGGGTCGTCCCATGCAGGGATGTTTGGAGCTGTGACAGGCTCTGCTCCTTTTAGGAAACTCATTGGGGTGAGGAACTTTGGGGGTGTCCATCCACAGAGCTGGGTGCTGGCTCAGGAGCGGGGTGCTGAGGCTGGGACCAGCCTGCTGCAGGCCAGCCCTGTGCTGGATGCTGGGATGTGACCAGAGGAATGCACAGCAGGGTTTGGGGGTCCTCACTCCTTAAATCACACCCTTCAGGGTGCATGGCTTGGGTACGAGCTGGTGCTGGGGGCTAGGGGTGGCTAGGACCCTCACCCCAGGCTGCTCCTGCAGCAAGGAATGGGGGTGACAGAGGAGCCAGGGAAGGAGCCTGGGAATAGATTCCCACTGGCTCTTCTGGGAGGAAGTGCTTGATACCCACCGGGAGCGAGCTCTGCACTTTCTCACAGACCTCAGCTTTCCCCCGGAGCCCCGGGGGGAGGCTGCAGTGGCCTTCACCCCATTCCCAGCGCTGAGCTGTGCTCTCTCGCATTCCTGCCACGGGGCTGGCGCCAGACGGGGGACAGTCCCTCCGCTCCCCCGGGACCACTGGCCAAACCCGCGGCCCCATCCCAGCTGGGATTTTCGTTTGTGGTGGAGTGGTGGGGAAATGGGGAGAATCCCCAGTGCTGCCTCTCCTGCCTCACAGCAGCCCCAGGAGCAGCAGGTAGCAGAAGATGCTTGGATTTCAAGGAGATGTTTAGCACAAAGTAGTTTTGCCTCTAACTGCACTCAGGCCACGAGGTTTCTGCCTTGCAGAGGGGCTTTTGGGATGCAGCCCCTGCACCCTGTCCAGCTGCAGGGATGCCCCGCAGAGCCCACGGATGGCAGCTGCAGGTGGGAATCCAAGGGCTGAGCAGCTCGGACACCCGGGTCCTTGCTCAGCACCTCTGCAATGTGTCGCTTCCTGCCCCGGCAAATCTGCCGTGCTTTGCACAGCCCCAGGGCGGCATCAACATTGCAAAACCCCCGGTGGCACCCACAGCACTCGGGCCGGCAGGGAAGCACTGCTCAACAGCACTGCAGCCACGGGCTCGCTCATCCTGCGTACTAGGTGTGAAATGCAAAGCCGCCCGCCGGAGTTATAAATACTTCTCCAGCGAACATGTTCATGCTCAGCACTTGCAGGTGGCGGCTGAAGCTGGCGAGGGCCCGTGAGGAAGTGGGGAGGTTATCTCCTGCCCGCAGCAGCCCCCGTGGCCGGTTCCTGCTCCACCGTGCAGGCAAGACATACACATGTGGGCAGGACATGTGCATCCAGGACCCTCGTTCCCTGGGGAGATGCCGTGTGTCCCGTTCTCCCATCCTGCAGGGCTGCCCTGAGGCTGTGGGGATGGGCACAGCCCTGCCCAGAGTCCCCCGGAGGAAGTCGGCAGGCAGAAATAATTTCTAGAGTTGCCTGCTCGCCGGGGTTGGGTGTTTCCTCCACCCCTCAGCTGTGGTGGGGAGATGCTAGATTTACCAGAGCAGACTTCTGCTCCCCGAGGGACCAGGGCAGAGTTCCCAGGTACCCAGCAGAGATGCCTCAAGCAACATCATGTACACCACAGACCACAGGGATCGTGCCAAGCTGGGGCTGCAGATGTGGGTGTAACAGGGTGACACCAGGCTGTGTAGTGCCCTATGTCCCCCCCAGCACAGGAGCAGGGGCTCTGGGACCCCCCCCCCATCATCACACTGTGCCAGCAGTAACCCCACACTTATCACTCCTTTCTCCTTGCCAGAGTTTTTCAAGTTCAAAGGCTTCGGGAGCCTGAGCAGCATCCCCCGCTCCTTCACCTTCCGGCACGTCTCTGTGGTCCCCAGCTCTACTGACAGTCCCAGAGCACATCTGCCACCTTCCCACAGCTTCCTGGGAGAGCCCTTTGACAGCACCCAGGATGATCTCAACACTGTGCCCAAGAGCCCTGGCCCCTATGCCCAGTCGTCGAACATGTACTCCCACATGGGCACCATGCCCAGGGTGAATGTGGGCAAGGCAGGGAAGAGCCTGGGCAAAGACAAGAGTAGCCAGAACTGCTGGGAGAAAGGGACTCTCAACAAAAAAAAAACCCAGACGGCCCCGCTCCCCAGCCTCAAGTGCTCTGAGATGTCCAGCACCCCTAGCCCAGGCACAGACTCACCCTCGGCTGCTGGACAAGCAGAGCAGGAGGAGGAAGAAGCTGAACCTGGGGACACCCTGGAGGCAGCAATGGCCAGGACAGACCAGGAGCCTGTGGGAAATGTCTCCTACCCTAAGACAGAGGCACCGAGCTCCAGCCTGGCTCCAAACTCCAGACAAACCACAGGCTCTGACGCAGCAGCTGGAGCAGAGACCACTGATGGGGATCTGCTGGAAAAGGGACAAGAGCATCCTGACAAGATCTCCCCAGACAGGTATAGCCCTTGAGGTTTGCTCTGCCTTCTGCTAAGAGCCCCCTTTTGCCCCTCCAAGGCAAGAGGAGAGGGCTGGGACAAACCAGGGTCACTGCAATGTGCCCCCGTGCCCACAGTGCCAGCGGGAAGCACCTGGCCGGTGGGACAGCACAGCTGGAGCATGGTCAGGTCAGCGGCTCCATGGGAACGAGGTTTCCTGTGGGATTTCTGCTCCCTCCTGTTTCCGGACGGGGTGGAAATATCTCGCAGCCCCGCTCTGCCCCGGCATCTCTTTGTCCTGCGGCGGCTGCGTTCCAGCACCAGGATGTGCTGCTGCGGAGTGCTCACACCAGCCCTGTTACAGCCTCCCTCAGCCTCTCACTCTCCTCTTTTCCACCACCTCTATCCTCTCCCCCTCTGCCGAGCAGCACTGCCTCTCCCAAGGCACAGGGGCAAATCCTGAAACCAGACACTCTGACCATTTCATCACCTACCAGTAAACCCCCACTCTGGGCACAAACCCCCCCACTCCAGGCACAATCTCCCCTTCCGGGCGAATTTGGAGGTTCAGCCCTCTGAGATGACGGATGGATTTTTTTGGAGAGTTTTGACGGCACAATCAAGCAGAGGGATTTTTATCCCCCAGCCCCATGGCATCTGGGCATAAGGGGCCAAATGCGACCCCAGCCCAGCACGGCGTGTGGGATTGGGGACACAGGCAAAGGCGACTCCAAATTTCTCCCGAAAACATTTCTCCCCCTTTCCCTGGCCGGACTCTCCTCTCTCTGCACTCAAGCGGTCGCTGATGTCCCTGTTCCCCCTGCACCGCCGCGAGGCCGGGGGCTCCTTCTCCTGACACCGAGCGTTCGGGGGGTCCGGGTGGTCCCGGCAGCGGGCTGAGGAGGAGAAATTCGTGCCGGCGGTGGGAGCCGGGCTGTGCCGGCCACACATTCCTGCCTGCCCGAAGGGTGGGCCGGAGGAGGGTTGGGACGGGAAGGAGGAGGGTCCGCCACCGCCTTGCGCGCCCCGAAGTCCCGGCGCTCAGTGCAGGGCGGGAGAGCGCGGGAGAGCTTCTCCCCATCCCGGAGCAGAGGCGCTTGCTGCATCCCGCGGGGCCGATGACAGCGCTGGGCAGGAGGTTTCCCACCCTGGGACAGGCCAGGTAAGGGGTCCTGGCCCCCGGCCACCCCTCTCACCCCGGCACAGCGGAGGGGATGGGGAGGAGAGGCTGGGAAGGGGCTTTGCTTGGGGCGGGCGCAGAACTTGGAGGCAGATGCCGGAGCCGAGCCGCTGCTCGGGTGCCGAGGCCCCCGGCCCGTGGTGGTGTTTTCCTCAAGGAAAGAGCTGCTGAAACCGCAGCAGACCCGGCGCCAGGCGCTGCGGCCAGCTCGCGGGGCCAGGGGCTCGGAGGTTTGGGGGGCTGGTGGCACTGCCACATCCTTCGGTGAGCACAGAGCCCCAGCAGTGGCAGAGAGTCCCCGAGGAGGGTGCAGAGGGCTCACCCAGACCCTGTGTCTCCCAGAAATTACTTAGATCCCAAGGCTGGGATCTAAGTGGCTGGGAGCCAAGCAGCAGTGGGACATGGGTGGGTCATGTGGGTGTCTCGAATCTGGGGAATGGGCTCCCAAAAATTGGGGGCCAAACGCTTTTTTGCATCCTCTGGGGCTTCCTCGATGATAAGTGTAGTCTTGCTGCTTGACAGGGAAACTGAGGCATGAGAGTGACCAGAGCAGGTCTTGGCATCAGGGTTATTTCTGCCCCTCCACGCTCTAACCCGGAGCCCCTGCCACAGCCCCTGGCTCAGGGAGCAGCCGTCTGCCAGAGCCATCCCAAGGCTGTGGGAGGGTGGGAGGAAGTGGGACCGGGATAATGCTGCGCCCCAGCCCTTCCTCCTGTGCAGGCACATCCCTGGGGTTGGGGACAGTCTGTTCCTGCCAGGCCAGGGCAGCAGCATTTTCCCTGGGGGGGGGAACAAATATGGCCCTGGGGCACATTTCCACCTGCCCCCCAGAGTATTTCTGGTCAGGACAGTCCCCAGGACAGGGTGGGCTGAGGATGCTCCTACGCCCGAGGGCTTTCCCAGAATCAGGCCTGTGAGGGGGGAAATTGTGCTGCTGTGGGACAGGGAGTGGCACCCAGCCTGTGGAGCTGCTCAGAGCAAGGCGGTGGCTGTGACTCCGGCAGAGGCACGCTGACTAACGGGAGGTGGCCCTGGCAGGTCACAGGGCGGACGTGACTCGGTTTCCCTGAGCGCACGGCCGTGCGTGAGGCGCGGAAACGCCGCTTCCCACAGGCACTGCCTGGCGCTCCCTGCAGACCCCTCTGCAGCGCTGCCAGCCAAAACCTCCCTGCAGGCAGCTCTACAGACCGGGAAACTGAGGCACGAGGTGCCCAAATTTGGTTCCCCTTGGTACAGCCTGCACCAGCGTCCCAAGGAAAGCAGAGCCCAGGCTTCAAACCAGGGCTGGACCCACAGGATTCTCCTGGACTGTTCCCAGCAGCCAGCCCGGAGCTTGGCACATTGGCAAGTCACGGTGATGCCTTCCTGAGCCCAAAGGGAGCAGCCACCCCACCAACCCCCCACTCCCCAATACCAGTGCTGCAGCTCTGGGTCCCAGCAGCTCAGCCACGGCTGCACTCCAAAGGCAGCCCTGGAATTTCTCCCAGGCGCTCGTCTGCCCCCAAAAATGCCGTTTCCTCCAGGAATGTGCAGAACCAGGGGCGCTGCGGTCCCAGCTGCTGCCCTTCCCCGGCACAGGGGCCTCTCCTGCCCGGGCCCTCGCAGCGTCTCCCAGCTGCTCCCATGCTCCCGACTTCCTGCCCGGAGGCCCCCCGTCCTGCTGCTGGTTTTTCTCACGGCTCTCACAGCACCAGGCAGCTCTGCTGCTGCGTGTGAAGGGCAAACAGGCTGGAGAGACAGCGCCGGGTGGGCAGGCAGCCCACAGCTGCCCAGGGGAATCTGCATCCATCTCCGCTTCCAAATGCTCCGCTATTTTCTTCACCTCCAAAAGATATGGGCTTGATTAACAGCCCCTTCTTCCCATCCCAAGCCGGACACCAGGGGATGCGGTCTGCAGTGTGGGCTTGGAGAATCACAGAATTGCTAAGGTTGGAAAATACCACTGAGATTGAGTCCAAACGAAAACCCGGCCCTGCTGTGTTCAGCACCGTGTCCTTAAATGCCGTGAGCGAGGCTCTGCAAACGCCGCCTCCCGCAGGCACTGCCTGGCGCTCCCTGCAGACCCCTCTGCAGCGCTGCCAGCCAAAACCTCCCTGCAGGCAGCTCTACAGACCGGGAAACTGAGGCACGAGGTGCCCACCCAGACATTTCTTAAAGACTTCCAAGGGTTCCAGAAGTGGGAATTGTCTTCTGAAGGGCTGGACACTACGAGGGCTTATGTAGATCCTGTCACAACCCTCTGTAACGCCATGGGGGATGTCCAGTGGAAAAATGTCTGGCAGTGGTTGCCTCTGCTATCCCTGCTTCCCTTTGGGGAGGCCACCAGGCACCACCTTCAACCTGGAGAGAGCCCACAGAGGAGGAATTTGGTTGCTACCAGTGCAGGTCTCAGGGAGAAGTTGTGTGCAGGACCCTCAGCAGTTCCCTGTATGCATCTGACAAGGTGGCTCCTGGCAGGGAAGGGACATCCCAGGTCTGTGATGACCTTGGATTTGGTTATTCCTTAGTTGCAGCTGCCTGTCCTGGTGTGACAGCCTGCCATCCCCAGGCCCCTGCTGCTGCCTTGTGCTCAGCAAGCAACCTTGGCAAACAGCGGGCTGTCCACACTGAAGCTTGGCACTGCAGAGGCAACAGGTTTTGGATTCTGGTTAAAGACATCTGGATTTTTGTATTTTATTCTGAAAGATGAGACCTCAAGGTAGCATGTCCCAGCTCAGGCTGTTACAGTCTCTCTCCTTTTGACCTCTCTGTTGTTCCCCTGGGACTCCTCCATATGGACACATATCTGGACCTATAAGAGTATGAAAAGCTGTCCCAGTCAGGACATCACAGTTCAGGCCTAGATCTGGTGGGAGTTTGAGTTCTGTGGGGTCACACAAAGCCATAACGTCAAAAATGCTTGTCTGGGTGGTGTGTCCCAACAGCTGCCTCCTGAGAATGCAGCTCTGCCAGGGAACAGGACACAGGGCCCCCCACCTTGACATGTATCCCCCAGCACTGTGACCTGCAGGGACCCCAGCCTGGCTGCTGGGTCTTCCTGGTTCAGCTCACACAGTCCCAAGCCGATTTGGGGTGAGATCCTCTAAAAAAGCCTCATTCTCCCCTGATCGCATTAGGGAGGATAAGCCCTGTGCTGAGAGTGGGCACAGAGCAGGCAGGAACAGTGCTGGGCCCTGGGAACCTCTCCCAAAACCATGGCCATGCTCTTGGCTCCGTGGCAAGACAAGGGGCACAGACCTCAGCTCCCCCAGGTGTGCCACCATTGGCTTTGACCCGAATGTCACAACTTACTGCCCTTTACTTATGTATTTTTATTGTTCCTCTTCCTTTTAGCCACCACGATGGCCTGGAGTCTGGCAGTGAATATGTGAAGGTAAGACACAGAGTGATCACACCCTGTCCCAGCTGGGTGCCAGGGGTGGAGAGGGGATGGTGGCCTTGGAACTGCCCAGGTCTTGTACCAGCAGGCTGCTCAGTTCTGCACCCCTGCTCCCATCTGGGTGCTCTCTTTGTCCCTGGAAGATATTTCTGGCAAGGCCAGGGGAGACAGAGGAGACACAAACCCTTCGTGCTCGCCCCAGCGCTGTTCCCACAGGAGCTGCTTGCATTTCGTGTTCCCAGATACTTATGAACGCCCACAGAAGCAGCCTCCTCCCTCCGCCCCCACGTAAAGAAACGGAAGGGTTTGAGCCACTTTCGTGGCTGTCACATGAAAGTTGGTGTAAATCTCTCCAAATCTTTTGCTTATCCTCCAGCAAACTATTAACATTCCTGAGGACTCTTCATGTCTGGCCAGAAATTCATTAGTGAGGCGCCTGGCTCTGGAGGAGAGCAGCCCTTTTGCAGGAGGCTGCTGGCACGATGGGGCTCTGGGCAGGCACAGAGGAGTGGTGGCAGGGGTGCTGTGAGGTTTGGGCACAGAGCACTGACACCCACTGAAATGACAGAGTGGTCACTGTCATGCCATGACCTTTGGGGTGTTTGTTTAAGGAGAGTTGGAGCTTCCTGAGTCCTGTTGCTCAGTGGGGATCTAATCTAGTCTGCCACTGGGCAGATGGGGTTGTTGAGAAGTGACTTGAGGTGCCCAGCTTGGGTGGTCTAATTAGCACAGAGCCTTGCACCTTTATCTTTTGGACTTGGGGCTCCTGGTAGTGGCTGTAGCCAGACATGGAAATGTGGGAACTCCGTGGCAGCACCAACTGGCAAGCTTGGGAGAGAGCTGGCTGGACCCTGAGCTCATCTGCTGCTTCCAACAGGGGTCACCTCCCTGCCTTTCTGTCCCTGGGGCTAATGAGGACCCCACATGCCAAGTCTGACACCTGGCAGCCTCTGGGCACTGGGGTCAGATGAGGTTTTTGTCGTGTAGCAGAGCGATCCTGAGGGTGGGATGTTCTCTCTGCGCCCTTAAGCCATGTGGGACTGGCAGAATGGGAGCTCACAGGGCTGGAAGTGGGACGTGTGCCAGGACAACAAAGCTCTGACTGGGCGTATTGGGTCTGGCTGTGATGTAGTTCATTGTCCCCTGCAAAGCCAATACACTGGCCTCTGCAGGGAAGGGCCCAGCTGTGGGGACTTAAAGATGTGCAGAGAAACTCCTGCTCACACAGGCAAGTCCTGTGAGGGCAAGGAGGGGTGAGGGGAGGAACAGAATAGTTTGGGGTGTTTTCCCTGGCACCATCAGTGTGTGCACCCAGAGATGGACACATTTTACAGCTCATGATTGAATAGACTGAAACAGTACAGGTGGGGAGCAATGGATATGGCTCTGCCTTTGGGATCAGTACTTTTTCGTGAGCCAGGAGAATTCCCTACCATCCAGTCAGATCTCAGACCTGAGCTATCTGGCCTTTACTTCTCATCCATCCCCGTGGTGTCCAGAAACAGCCCATGGGCTGTGATTTATACATCACTTCCCTTTGGTCAGAGAAGCAACTGATGGCTGCAGTGACAGCAGCTATTTTAGTCAAATCAGTAATTATCTAGAGTGTGAGTGACCGGGATGACGGGGACACTCCAGCTGACGGCAGGCGCTGTGCCTGGCTGGCAGCCCGTGCAGCTGCAGGGTGCTCAGCACCCAGCAGTGTTCAGCCCCAGGTCCTGCAGCATTTAGGGTGGGAAAGAGGCTGCTGTGCCTGCCTTTGGAGCAAGGGAGGGTGGGGTGGGATCTGCCACTGGTCGGTGTAGCTGGGAGGGAAACAAGCAGAGAGGAAACACTGGTGAGGGGTGAGCAAAGCAAAGACAGGAAGAAAAGAGCCAGTGAAGGAGAGAGTCAGGGAGAGGATGTGTTGCAAAGCCCTCATGAGCAAAGGCTGACAGGCAGGTCTGTGTCCAGGTGTTCACCAAGGATCTGCTGAACATCAGCCCTTCAGCTTCAGCTGGAAAATGGCCAGGGCTGGTGCTCCTATCACCAAGCCTGGCCTGAATAGATGTGCAACCGGGAGCTAGAGAGGGCTGGAAAGCCAGGATCAATAAGCACTTGGTAATTAATGTGCTTTAATAATAGCCTAAGGGCTGTTATTTCCAAGCTGCCTGGGGATCTGCATGCCCAGCTCTCTATTTCAACATCCCAGCCACACCAGCTTTGGCCTTTGTACAGGTGAAGGAGATGTTACCCTTTGGAAGAGCAGCAAGCTGTCACATGTCCTATGAAAGCTCAGTCAGGGATTTTCAGCTTCCCTGTGAGGAGGGGCAGCACAGTCACAGCTGGAGGACTTCACCCTGCAGCACCCCGTGAGGCTCCCACTCACCTGCTGGTGAAAGCCTCAATAGGAAACCGTGGAGCCCATCATAGGGGAGAAGCCCTGGCAGGAGGATGATTCACCATCACATCTTTTTGGAGCAGCATGTCCCTGCATAGTGCCATCTGCTCTGTCCCTCAGCCCCAGGCAGGAGGCAAGGAGGAGAGTCCGTGCTCCCTGCCCATGCTGGTGGGGCTGCAGGCACCCATGGGACCCACTGCCCCATGTTCCCTGCCCGCAGGCTGTGTGCTGCCACCAGTTCTCCCATGCCTCAGCCCTGTCCTGCTGTTCAGCCGTGCTGCTCTCCTGTCTCTTCTCTCCCCTGCAAAACCAGGGGCAGAGAGAGCGCCCGGCCAGCGCCTCTGAGCTCTTTGTTCTGCGCGGAAGAGCTGCTTGCTCAAGCAGGGACCTGTATCTCATCAGCCTCGGATGCTGTCTCCTTGCCTGGTGATGAGGGGCTAGTTTGAATTAATTAGCAGGAGGGCTGCAGGGTTCTGTGGTGGGTGGCAGCAGGAATACCTCTCGGAGGTCACAGCGTTGCCTGGGAGGCGTGGGGCTCCTTGGGCCAGGACACGCTTTGCAGGTGGGAGGGTGAAGCCCCCAGTTACCAAAGCACAGCCAAATCCAGGCCATGCTGTGCAGGACAGATGAGGAGGGAGAACAGCAAGGTGTAGGTCCCTGTCACTGCCAGGGCTGGGGTAGCCCCTGTCTGTCTCCAGGACAGAGCAGCTGCCAGCAGTGGGTTCAGGCAGGAGTTTGGGGGATTTATTCAAGAGTCAAGGCTGGAGCAATGCTTTGAGTCATCAGTGCTGCCTTGCACATCCCATACGTGATACCGTGGCCTTAATTAAACCGAAGCAGAGCCTTAATTAAACACAAGTCAGAGACAGCCTACACAGGAAACAGGCAGCTGGCTCCCTGCCATGTGAGGTGGGCTCTGGTGTATCCTCCAGAAAGGTATCACCATGTGGAGGTGAAGGAAGACAGGATGGGCAAGAGGGGACAAGGCTGCCCCTGACCCATGGGAATCACTGGGGAGAGCAGGCAGATTTGGGGAGAAAAGGGGTGCTGAGTCTCCTCAGGATATCTGATCTCCTCAGAGGAGCCAGTTTCTCTCAGAGCACCGGCAGCCAGGGGTGCTGGTTCTCCTCAGGGGTGTCTGTTCCCCTCTGAGGAGCTGAGTCACCTCAGAGGAACCAGTCCCACTCGGGGCACGGGCAGCCGGGGTGCGGGTTCCCTTCAGGGATGCCCGGTGCCCTCAGAGGTGCCGGTTCTCTTCAAGGCACAGGCAGCCGGGGTGCCCGATGCCCTGAGGAATGCTGCTTCCCTTTGCAACACAGGATTGTCGGTTCCCCTCAGAGGTGCCTGATCCCCTCAGGGATGTCTGTTCCCTTTGCGACGAGGGATGTCTGTTCCCTTTGCCGGTTCCTCTCGCAGGAGCTGGTTCCCAGTTCCCCTCAGAGCACAGGCATCCGGGGTGTCCGATCCCCTCAGGGATGCTGGCTCCATTTGTGGCAGGGAGCGTAGGTTCCCCTCGGAGGAGCTGGTTCCCAGTTCCCCCGCAGGGCGCAGCCAGCCGGGGCACCGCTTCCCCCGAGTGCCGCTTCCCCGGTTCCCCGGAGCCGGAGCGGCCCCCGGGGGCGGGCCGGGGCGGAGCTGCCGCGGCACCGCGCCCGCCCCTCGCCGCCGACAAGGGATGAGGTAATCGGGGAAGCGGCTGAAATTGAAGCCCGGCGGCGGCGGAGGTAGCGGCGGTGCAGCCCGGGCCGGGGCAGCCCCCGCCGGGCGCGCCGCGCCATGACCGAGCGGTGCAGCCTGTGGAGCGCCCTGTCCGCGGCCGCCTGCTGCTTCTACCGCGGCTCCTTCATGCAGGTGCAGGTGAGCGGGGGCGGCGGCGGGACCGCACCGGCTGCCCCGCGCCCGGCAGCCGCACGCGTGGGGAAGGCGGTGGGGGCAGTGCGAGGGGAAGCGTACGGGGGACCCCGGCCACGCACCCGCCGGGGGATGTTTCGACCCCCGGCTGCAGCGCGGGAGAGCGGGGGAGTCTCCCCGAGGAGCCCTGCTGTGCCCCCGCTCACACGAAGCTGGTGCGGGCGGCGAGCGCGGGGTGAGCCGAGCACCGGGTCGGGGGGCAGAGCTCGGCCCCCTTGCAGCCAGGGCTACCCAGCCAAAGCCACCGCATCCCCCAGACCGGCGCTTTGACAGGCAGAAAAGTCTCTGCAGGGAGCTCTCACCTGCAGCAGACCTCATGAAGGGGAGCATTTAGCATGCCCCAAAAGGTGGCATGTGCCCGGAGCATCACTGAGCACAGGAGGGGGATCGAGCCCAAATGAACACGCAGCTTCTTGGCCCGGGTTTCCATCTCTGTGCTGCACTGCACAGGTCTGACTGGTGGGAGAAAGCTGGGATCCATCTGTCACCTGTCCTGTGGTGGTTCCAGCACTGCCACTGTCTGGGCACAAGTCTAGGTGTCCTATTTTTGGACTCTGGCGTTCACACAAGGGGGGCATGCTGCTGGGAATTGGTTCCCTCATTTACTGAGTTCGAGAGCAAAGGTGCTTAGAACTGCAGGAGCCAGGCAGGCTCTGGTCTGAAGCACAAGCTGTAGTGTACTGCAAGTTAGAAGGGAGCCGGAGCCAAGAGAGCTGGCAGTCTTATTCAGTACTCCTGCTGAGCGAGGTAGGTGCCGAGCTTTAGAGATTATTCTGGGTAAGACGGAGCCCAGAAGCAGCATTTCAAGTCTTGTCATGATTGCAGCTGATCTCAGCGCAAAGCCAGGGATTTTGATTGTTGGTGGGGGTGAAGAGGGAAAAGCAGCAGAGCTTTCTCCAGTTATCCAAAGGCCACTGAGCAACACGGGGACATGCCCTTGGGCATTGCAGGGAGTGAGCGGGTGCTTTCAGCCAGCTGCTGCCAGAACAAGGGAGGGACAGGTGAGCATCTGCCTCTCGTGTGGGGATGTGAGAAGGGGTGAAGGGCACTCCATCCCAACCCCAGAAAGAGTTAAAAGTGAAGCCCTAAGTGCTCACCTGGCTCTGCCAGATCTCTCACCATCTATTTGTGTCCAAGCGTGCCCAGCAAACACACACTGAAGTCCCCATGAATGACTGGAGCACTTCCAGCTGACAGCCGCATCCCTGCTCACCGCCAATGGCGGTGCACCCAGCCTGGGAAGCACTGACATCATTTCTGGCCAATAGCAGCTCCGAAAAGGGATGCAGCAGCAGCCGCTGCCGCCGTCTTGGAGTGAGATAAGTAAAATATAGATGGATGGAAATGTGTGTATACACACACACCATCACTGCATTGGAGACCTGCTCCCCCGGCATAGCAGTAGCAGCATACTCCACCACCCTGCCACACAACCTGGGGTGCTTGTCCCACCTTAGAGCACCCAGATGTTCCTGGCCATCAACCCCAGCTGCACCCCACCCCTGCCAGTGAGACAGAATTGCTCCAGAGCTGCCACAATGGAGCAGGAGCAAGGGGAGAGGAGACCATGAGGGTAGCCAGGACTAGTCCTAGGAAGGGCTTTGAACTCCAGAACAAAGATCTTGAGCCAAGATCTGCCTTCAGTGGGGACTAATGGAGATGTGACATAACCAAGGGATGCCTTCAGTCACCTATGAGGTGAGCAAGATAGGCTGATGCCTTCTCAGTGGCCATTTAGGTTTCTAACTCATTGCAAGAGAGGACAGGAGAACAAGTGTTTTCCATATGGATATCAAGATCAGCAGGACAGACTGGCTCACAGCAGAACATGCAGACTGAGAGCAAGCCCATAACAACCTGGGGATTGTTTGTGGTGGGATTTTCTCATGGTCGCACAGGGTGGAGTAACCATTTTTGGGTGGTGCCTGGACTGGTAAGTGCAGCAGTCCTGCATCAGGCAGGCAGAATGGTTCTGGGGTTTGCCGTGGTGCTCAGCAAGGATGTTTGCTTCAAAATACATCACTGAAGTAGCCCATTGCCAGGTGTGGAGGAAGCAGAGGAGACCCCTCATGCAGGCTTTCCCCAGACACCTGTTCCCAATGGCTTGTTACTCCATTTCCTCACAGTTCTGCTTCCCAGGCCCCGAAGCTGCTCCAGCAGCCAGAGCTGGGATGGAGAGCTCCAGAAGGGGCTGGGATTTCCCTAGAGAGGGTCCCAGCACAGGTTAGGCAGCATGAGCAGGAGGGAGAGCAGATGTGCTTGGTGCCTTGGGGTTGGTCAGATGTTATCAGCAGGGTGGGGTGTGAGTACACCTTGCTCTCCAAGCTGACTTCATCCTCATCTGCAACTCCTCCAGGCTGGGAGGGGAGAGCAGGAAAGGAGAATGGAAATCACTCCAGTTTCCATAAGATTACCTCTGCAAGGAGGGAAAGGCAAATGCCAGCCTTTGAAGCTCTCCTTAGAGCAGGCAGAGTGACAGCCACTGTTTTATACACACCACAGGCGTCAGCACCCTCCATCCCTGCAGCTCTTGTCCTTCCACTACGAGTTCCAGTCCTTGTCACTCAGCTGGGAAGCACTTCCTCCATCAAGAAAGCAGCACAGGGAGTCAGGGAAGCAGGCAGGGATGGAGAGCCTCAGGAATTGCCTTCTCATGGCAGCTGCCCCATTTCATAGCTGCTCCAGAGGATTCCCCAGCCCCAGGACTGTGAAACAGCCCATCAGGGCACTCTCCTTTCTCCAACCGAGCCAGTTTGGCTGCTGGTTGGGATTCCTCAAGCAAAGCTTGGCATCATCTCTGGCAGATTTTGAGCTGGTTTGTCTGGTGCGGCTGGTTTGGAGAACCGCTCTAATCCCCATTTCTTCCTGCTCAGCTGGAAGGTGCCTTGGGGTTCTCCGTGCTGGAGCCCAGCACCCTGCACTCCAACCAGATGCTAATGGGAGTCCAGGCTTTCCCCACACCCAACCCACTGGTATGCAAGACCTCACGTGGGGCCGTGCATCTTTAGACTTTCCCTTGGCACGGCCGAGAGCGCCAAGCACTCCTTTCCAGCGCGGCGCTCAGACAGCCCTGACACGCTCCTGACAGCGCCCGGCTGGCCCGCGCCGCCTCACCAGGCCGTGCCATGCCAGGCCGTGCCATGCCAGGCTGTGCCATGCCAGGCCGTGCCAGCTGGCAGCCCGCGAGCCGGGCTCCTCCAGACACGCTCCCGACGGAGCGGGGGATCCGCAGCACAGCGGAGTTTGGCACCAAGGGCTCGTGGGGAGCCCGGTTCCCACACAGAACGGGGAGCAGACACGTGATTTTGGCAGCGTGGTGGAGTGGCGTGAGAGACTCCCAACAAGGATTGGTCTCAGTTTCGTCACACCAAGGAAAAGGGCTCCCTGTGATCGGTCTGGTGCTGCCTCCCCAGCCATTACAGCCTGACAATCACTCCAAGCAGTGGCTTCTTAGTGCCCATGCAAATCAGTGGGATTTCACTACTCAGGCAAGGAGCAGAAGGGACAGTGCCCTCCACATGGCTGGAGAAGGTGGCTTCTGACACCCTCTGCTCACAACTGGGCTCCCTCCCCCATCTCCAAGATGCAAAACCCTCCTTGCCTCTCCCAAACCTCCTGTTCTCTCCTGCTAGCTTAGCTTATGGCTCCTGGCATGGATGCCAGCCAGCTGCTGCCCAAATCTGGGCTTGGAGACACCGGGCTCTGCTCAGCTGGGTTTGTGTTTTTGTTACCCTGCACATTTGCATGGGGAGGATTTGGAGGAAAACCCAGATGTACAATGTTGAGCAGAACAGGCACTAATCCCCGCTCCAGGGGTGGTGGGGGGAGAGCTGTAATCCAAACTGCTCCTAGCTCAGCTCTGATGGCTTTCACCTGCACAAACAACAGAGGTTCCTGGGGGGTCCCTTGATGCCCCAGAGTCTGGGGGGAACCATGTCACAGAGAGGGTGCTGCAGTCAGGAGTCCCCCACCACCCCTTGGCCAAGCCAGGTCTGCTCCATGGCAATGGATTTGTCGCCATGGAAACAGCATCTGCTCGGCCTGGGCCCCCCAGGAGGCGGCCGGACCCCTGCAGCATCCGCCGGCTACCATTTATTTTTAATCGGGCTCAGCAGCACCGCGTGGCTTTGTCTCCAGGAGGGCCCAGAGCAGCAGCAAGTGCTCAGCTCCCTGCAGCCCTGCAGTCATGGGGGGATAATCCACACATCCCTGCAGCTCCAGTCAACAGGACCCTCTCATAGGGAGAATAAACATGGTTGGATGAGCAAGTCAGAGTTCAACCCACAGTGTTTTCATAGGCTGCTTCCACTCTCCCACTACCTTTGCCTTGATAGGAGTTGGGAAGGGAGGAATAAAAGGCAGGTCCAGGCTGGTGGGGACAGGACCTGGAGAGCACAGTCCAGTGCACAGACCCTTTGTCACTGCCTCCTTCCATCTCCCCAGGCTGGAGCAGGGTCCCCAGGACAGGATCTCTGCCTGGTTTGGCAAATGAATGCAGCTACCAGGAGGGATGGAACATCTCCTGTGGGGGAGGGGAGGCCTGGGGTTAGGGTCCTGCTGAGGGACTCTGTGGGGTCCCAAGAACGCTGCAAGAGCAGTGGGTACAAGGCAGGAGAGCAGTGCAGTTCTCTACACTTTCCCTTGCTCACAAGCAGTAGAGGAGCAGAGAGAATTGACACAGGACACAGAGGATGAGGCACAGGGCAAAGAGGTCAGCTCCAAGGCAAGTCCCTGAGGTGCTGGCATGGGGCTGCAGCCCCCTATGCTCTGTGCATCCAGCTGCCACACAAGGCCAGCCATGAGTGCCAGCCTGCTCCGCTGGCAGTGCCAGAGCAGTGTCAGCACGGCTTCAAGCCCGTGCCTGTCCTGTGAGACAATACCAGAATCCTGCCCCAACAGGCACCAGGGAGCTGGGCCAGCCCTCGCTGCCTCCTTACAACTGGCACTGCCACTGGGTGTGTGCAAGGCCATCCAGCCACCCTCGCTCATGGGAGCACAGGAACAGGACATCTCAGTAGCCTCATCCAAGCTTCTTAGTCCGTGGCAGTGGCACACACATCCCCCTCTCAGGACACCACGTGTCTGGGATATAGAGGGAACCCAGGAGTCTTGGCTCCCAGGCCCTGCTCCATCACACAGCCGTGTCGGTACCACAGCAGGATCACCTCAAAGCCACTGTGTCAGCCAGGAGAACTGGCCTCATGTGAAGCAAAAGGAACCCAAACCTGTGCTTATGTCCCCAAAATCCACTGGCTCCACCATGCCAGCAGCTGCCTGGGAATACTGGCCCAGCAGCAGGCAGGGAGGGAGGCAGGCAGGCAGGCTCCAGACACATGATGCCATCATCCCTTATCTCTCCAGGGGAAAGGAGGGGGCAGATTGCATCCTCCAGGCTCAGGTGCACCAGTGCTGGTGAAAGCTAATTTCTAAAAGCTAATTTCGGTGCAGAAGGTTCCCTTTACATTTGTCATTACTATTTATGCTGCCATCAGGCTAAACACAGTGAGTTAACCCTTTGAAAGGGGAACTGGGGTAGATGTTTAAAGGATGGGCAATAATGCAGGTTTCCTCCTGAAAGAGTGCTTCTCATGGCAGTTCAGCCACAGAGATGTTTAAGGGGTTTTCTCCTGCCCAACCATGCTCAGCTCTTAGCTGGGGCAGAGGGGCAGCAGACCAGGCATAGTGTGGCCAGGCAAGATAGGGACATGCCACCAGGAGACCCTCCAAGTACTCCTGGTGACAGGACCTGGCCATTAGCACGTTACCACATCCTTTGCCACAAGCAGCAATCCTCACACACAGCTGAGCTACCTTTGGGGACAGCTGTGCTCCTGGCAGGTGCCACAGTCCCTACGTGGGGATCCTGCCAGCCCTTCCCTCCCCAGTCCCTGCACTGCTGCACTGCCTGACACTCTCTCTTCTCCTGTACAGTTCTCCAAGGAGAAGTACATCCTCGACTCATCACCAGAAAAGCTTCACAAGGAGCTGGAAGAGGAGCTGAAGCTGAGCAGCACCGACCTGCGCAGCCATGCTTGGTACCATGGCCGCATCCCCCGGGAGGTGAGACGGGGACGGGGGTGGCTCCGGGCACCCTTTACTTGGAGTGTTGTGGTGGAGCACTCTGAGGCCACACAGAACCACCAGCCTGTCCTCCTAGGAAACATCTGGTCAAGGGCTTCGTTAGATCTGAGCTGCCTGATTTTGCCACAGCCATGTCTTGTGGCTCAGAGCTAGGGGGAAGGGGAACACTAGTGCCCCAAATAACACCCCAGCAGAGCATCCACTCATGCCCTGTGGTCCATCCAGTGTGGCTGTGGCTGAGCTGTGCTCTGTCCCCCTGACAGGTGTCCGAGAGCCTTGTGCAGAGGAATGGTGACTTCCTGATCCGTGACTCGCTCACCAGCCTGGGTGACTACGTGCTGACGTGCCGCTGGCGCAACGAGCCGCTGCACTTCAAGATCAACAAGGTGACAGTCAAGTCCAGCGATGGCCATACCCATGTCCAGTACCTCTTTGAGCAAGAGAGCTTTGATAACGTGCCTGCCCTCGTCCGCTTCTACGTGGGCAACCGCAAGGCCATCTCAGAGCAGAGCGGGGCCATCATCTACTGCCCCATCAACCGCACCTTCCCCCTGCGCTACTTGGAAGCCAGCTATGGGCTGGCCAACGGGAAGCACGGGGGAGCCCACAGCCCCTCCTCCCAGAAAGGCGGGCACATCAAGAGGAGGAGCATCACCATGACAGACGGTCTGACCGCTGACAAGATCACCAGGGCTGAGGGGTGCCCAACCAGGTGAGCATGCAGTCTCATCCCAGCTCAGCTGAGTGGAGGATCAGCCTCAGTAATGAGGCAGGGCATGCTCAGTCAGTGCTCTCTGGGTGCAGGACAGAGGTTGGGGATCAGGGATGGAGGAGAGAGACCAGCAGAGGCATGGGGGAAGAACCAGTACTCAGCTGGAACTGGGGTTTTCTCCCAGGCTGGCTGCCAGCCATGCTGAGCTACCACAGCAGACGCCCAGCAAGCAGACATGACTTTAGCATCACAGGCCAGAAGCCAGAGAGTGTTCTACAATCTCCCAGTCCAGGATTACCAGCACGTCAGGGCTTGTTAGAGCCATGAAGCTGAGCTTTCCCAGGCAAACATGAGAGGAGAGTCACTCCCAGACACCAAGACAGCATTTGTTGTTTGGTTTTGAATGGCCCTTTTAGTTTCAGAGCCCTTTCCATTCAGCATTTGCAAGGAGTTACCAAGCAGAGCTGAAAGCCTGATGGGCAGGAGACTGATGGGTCTGTGCTGATGGAGTCTGCACAGACTCTGGATCGCAGCCTTCACAAAGTTGAGCTGTTCACATTAACCTTGGCCAGCTGGGCTTCTCCAGAGATGGAGGAGGAGACTTCCTTTGTATGGCTCACTTTTGGCAGTCCCAGGCTGCCCAGAGCCCTGCAGGGAAGGCAGGGCCACACACATATCCTCACATGCAGCAGCCAAGGGCAGACCCATCTACCCCTGCCTCCAGCAGGACACAGCTTGTTGTTAAGCCAAGCTGCTTTCTCACCACCCTGACCTTCTGAGCCCAAGGGCAGGGTGAGAATGCACCAGCAGAAAACAGGCAACCAACTGTTATGGCTGGGAAAAGGAAAACACTCAGACTTCCAGAAGAGCCCAGATCCATCAGTCTTTCCTCATCACTCACATTTTCCCCAAATCCCTTATCACCACCACTGCTTAGGCACAGTGCTCAAGACCAAACACATCACAGCAGCCCAGCCCTCACCCACGGCAGGGAGGGCAGGGAATTACCTGCCATAACTCCTTGCAACCCTCCCTGCACTCAGCATCTTTTGCAGCACCATTGACACACTGTGTTTGCATTAGGCCACCACTTGCTGCCCCACCAGCCCAAGACCTCCTTGCTTGTTGTGCAACTTCCCAAGTCCCATTTCCAGGCACTTTCCAGCTCTCCTAAGCTTTGGGTCAGAGAAACCGTTCACCTAAGCAGCCCAACACAGCTCCCAGGTAGAAACAGAGTAACACAGTGTTAGGTACCACTTTGCAGCACAACTCTAGAAAACTACTGTCCATGACTTCTTTGCTAGATTCACTTCCCCACAGCACCCTGGAGTGGACCAAACTCATCCCATCCCAAGTACCTTGGTTTGGCATGGCATAGAGTTACATTGCTCTGCTCTCCTCTGTAGGACCAAGGCCCCTGCAGGCAGGTCTGTCTCTGATTTATGGGGTCAGTGGGTAGTGACCCCTTCTGCTCCCAGCTGCTGCAGGGACTGCTCACTGCTCCAGCTGAGCTTGTTATGGGTAGTTGTGGAAGGAGGTAATGATCCAAGGGAGGGGTTGGGGCAGCAGACCCTCATCCCAGCCCCTCTGTGCTTACCTGGGCCCTGCTTTAAGGGACTAACCTGTGCCCTCTGCCCCCTCCCCAGTGTGTCCCTGCCCCACCACAGAGACATCATCCGCAACTGTGCTGTCAGCGTGGACCAGATCCAAGACCTGCACTCCCCAATGTCCCCCATCTCTGAGAACCCAGCATCACCTGCCTACAGCACAGGTAGGCATTACCCCTCCATCTCTCTGGGGACAGTGGGGCTGTGGATCAGCCTGGACTTGGCACTGCTGTGATGCAGGGACCTGAGGAGGGGGACCTTAAGGACAGGACCTCAGCCAGTCCTTGGCTGCATCATTGTGCAGCTGTCCTGGGACCAGGTGGTTCTGTTTTGGCAGAGGGTTTTTCCCTGAGTCCCATGTCCCTGGGCTGCTGCATCTGTGGTCCCTATGTGTGTGTGCATCTTCAGGCTTTGATAAGTGTCTCCTCTGCTCCCTACAGTCACACGGCTAAAGCCACACGCGTGCCAAGCATCTGGAATCACCCCAGCCTCTCCGGTCATAAGAAGGTCCAGCGAACCCCAACTGTGCCATGGGAACAACAGCAAACCTCTTCCAGACCCTGCCCACAGCTCCCACTCCACTCCCTGCCACGGGTACGCCCGTGCATCCCCCTCTCCCTCCGTGAGCAGCTACAGCGACCCGGACACGGGGCACTACTGCCAGCTGCACCCCACCTCGCCCATCAGCAGGGACCGGCCAGCCCACGACACCAAGCCAACAAAGAGCTACGTGGAGAGGCTAAAGGTGGAGGAAGGACACAGAGGGACTGTGGAGAACAGCTCTGGGGAAGCAGAGGCAGGGCAGAGGCTGAAAGCAGAGCTGGACTTCAGGGGCTTTGTGCCCCCCACCATGGAAACAACCTCCTCCTTCAACCCTGCTGCCTTCCAGTCCCTGCTCATCCCCCTGGATAACAAACCTCTGGAGATGACTGTGCTAAAGAAAGTCAAAGAGCTGCTGGCAGAGGTGGACGTGAAGACACTGGCCAAACACATCACCAAAGTGGACTGCCTGGTACGGCCAGGGCCTGGAGGGAGGGATGGGTACTGCTGCCCTCTGATCGATCTGGGTTTGCAGGAATCAGCGCATCCCTGAACATCAGGCAACCCCTGAGCATTGGAGCGTCCCTGCTGGGCTGGTGTATCAGCCAGGGCAGGCAGAGGCTGGGCTGGGACAAGAAGCTGCCCAAGGACGCTTCAGCCCCTCCTCAATTAATTAGCAAAGGTCTAATCAGCTTTCACCTTCCTTGCCAGGTCGCCCGGATATTGGGTGTGACAGTGGAGATGCAGCGGCTCATGGGGGTGAGCTCCGGCATGGAGCTGCTCACCCTTCCCCACGGCCACCAGCTCCGCCTGGACCTGCTGGAACGGTACGGCACGGCGTGGCCACAATGAGCCACTGGGCTGCCCTGCACGGCCTGCTCCAGCTCCCCTGGGTGTTCCCAGCCTGGCACAGGGGAGGGGAGAGGAGGAGCCCTGTCTAAGCCCCCGGGGCATCCCCCCTCCCTGTGCTGACTCACTCTGTGTCTTGCCCCTTGGCAGGTTTCACACCATGTCCATCATGATCGCTGTGGACATCTTGGGCTGCACAGGCAGCACAGAGGAGCGGGCAGCCCTACTCCACAAAACCATCCAGCTGGCTGCCGAGCTGAAGAGCACCATGGGGAACATGTTCAGCTTTGCAGCTGTAATGAGCGCCCTGGAAATGACACAGGTACAGGGACACTCCTTTAGTCCTCATGTCCTTGGCTCAGCCCCTTGCTCAAAATGCATCCCTCTCCTTGTGTCCTGCAGGCTCCAAGAGTCATTGGGATGGGTGAAAGGGGAAAATGCCCCGGGTAGGAGGCATGGGGCCACATCCGCTGGGATGCAAGCAGGGAAGGGGAAGAGCCATCCCCTCCACGGAGCAGACAGCCTAGTCTCACCAGGATCCAATTGTTTTTCGGTGGTTGGGCTTTTTGTTTTGTGCTGGGCTGTGTTCCTGGGAGGAAATGAATCTGCCCTCTGGTACAATACAAATCAGTCTCAAGGCTGTGGCAGCAGCGTCTCCGGGCCACACCGCTCCCTTTGGAAGATGAAAGGAGATTAAAATTCAATTTTAAATCGAGCCCAGCTGGGAAGTCTTGCTTCCTGCCTGCACAAAGGAGGTGGAATGGCTGCCCCCTCCCTGCATCTCATCTTCAAGGCCGCTGCGACGCAGGGAAGTTGCTGTCCTGAGGCACGGGCAGGGGGAGAAATCCTAAGCCCAGCCTCAGTGCCAGAGCTGTGCTGTGTCTGGCCATGAGCACTGGTGGAGGAGGCTGGCATTGGGAGCAGAAGGCACTGTTGTGTGCAAGGCTGGGGACTGTGGCTCTGGGGTCAGGCTGGAAGCTGTGCTGCCCCCAGCACCTTCTACCTGCCCCATCTCCTTTCAGATCGCCCGGCTGGAGCAGACCTGGATGGTGCTGCGGCAGCGGCACACAGAGGGTGCAATCCTCTATGAGAAGAAGCTTAAGCCATTCCTGAAGAGCCTGAATGAAGGGAAAGGTAACAGGAGCAACTCCCCTTGTCTCACTTGCTTTCTCCTTCCCACTTTTGTCTGGGCACGGCGACAGTGTTTGAGAGCTTTGACCCTCTCCCAGCGAGTGCCAGACACCCTCTGGCTGCTAAACCACCCAGCACTCAGCAGAGCCAGTCTGGCCTTGTTTGCCCCTTCCTCCCCAAGGAAGCATTTCATAACTAAATAAAACCAGCAGCTGAGCCAAACTGTCCTGCTCGCGTGGCAGTGAGTGCCAAACCAAGGGACAGGGCAGCCAGTTGGAAAGATGAAAAGCCGTGTGTCTCTAATGCCTGGTGCCCTGTGGTCTGCAAACCTGCTCCTCATTGCAGCCCCGGGAAATGCAGCCTGAGCACAGCCATCAGCTTTCCCTTCCCAGCACAGCCAGAAACCCCGGCTGGGAGGAGCTGGTGTTGGAGAAGGGAATGGCCCCAGGCACAGCGATCATAGACACGCAGCTGCTGTGTCCAGCTGAGCCTTAAAGCCTCTCCTGGGAGCACGGGGCAGCCTGGCTCATGGCAGCGTTTGGCCACATGAGCACTCCAGAGGGAGATGGGGAGGGGATGCAGGGTCACGGAGCGGTGGGGGGTCCTAAGAGTGCCTCTCTCCCCAGAAGGGCCACCGCTGACCAACACCACCTTTCCCCACATCATACCCCTCGTGACTCTCCTGGAGCGGGATGAGGCTCTCACGGAAAGCCCCGAGCCCTGGGAGGCCACCGACAACGGCGTGGAGGTAGTCATGGCCCACCTGGAGGCAGCACGGATGGTGGCTCACCATGGGGGGCTCTACCACACCAATGCCGAGGTGAAACTGCAGGGTAAGCAGCAGGGAACAGCAGAGCCCCTCTCCCTCTGCCACATCTCACACATCCCACGGGTGTGGGGGATCCCATCCCAGGGAACTGACTCTCCCTCTTGCAGGTTTCCAGGGCAAAGCAGAACTGCTGGAAATCTTCAGCACCGAGTTCCAGCTGCGACTGCTGTGGGGCAGCCGTGGGGCCGAGAGCAGCCAGGCCGAGCGCTACGAGAAGTTCGACAAGGTGCTCACTGCCCTGTCCCACAAGCTGGAGCCAGCCGTGCGCTTCAGCGAGCTCTAAAGCCCCCCAGCCCTCGGAGACCCCCAGCTCCCAGCCTGCATCCCACCTGTGGGGCAGGGAACGGCCCAGGCACCCAGCACCAGGAGGAGGAGAGGTGGCCCAGGAAGGCACAGGCCAGGTCGGCAATTTTGAGACGAAGACGAGGAAAAGCAGCCACCTCAAATCTGCCACCCACCTCTTCAGGACACAGCGAGCCAGGGGTCCACAGTGCTACTCTGAAGAGTGGGGACAGTGTCTGGGCAGGCCAGCACTGGCTCCACACCCAGCCCTGCTGAGGTTTACATGGTGCCCCTCACCTCACCCTTTGGTTTTGCTTTTTTCCATCTCCGTCTTGCCCACAGCTGCTGGATCTCATGTGTAAATATATTTTCACGATTACTTCTTGATGTACAGACTTGTGAAGGACAGTCCTGGTTGTAAATAATTAGGCTTATTCATTTTGTCATGTAAATACATGTACATATCTCATGAGTTTGGTTCTTACATACAATAAACTTTTATCCCGTTCCTCAAGGGGACCCCCTGTCCTGTGGGTGTCCTTTAGGAGCCTCCTGGGGGAGCAGAGCATGGGAAGGGCTGATGGGTGGAGCCACCATGCTGAACCTGGCCCCAGACCCCGTAGTGGCCCAGTGACAGCCCTTCTGAGGAGGGCTGTGTGGTGTCAGAATCACAGAATGGTTCAGGGATCACAGTGGGTTATCTGGTCCCACCTCCCTTTGGATTCCATGTCCTCTCTGGACAATCTGTTCTAGTGCATGGTCACTGCACAGTAAAGAAGTTTTTACTTGTCTTCAGATGGAACTTCCTGGGCATCAGTTTCTACCCACTGCCTCTTGCCTGCACCACCAGGGCCTGGTCCATCTTCTTGGCATCCCCCTTAGGTGTGTGTATATATATATATATATATATGAGCAGAGATGCAGGATCACCTCCCTGACCAGCCAGCAATACTCTACCTAACGCACCCCAGGGTCCCACTGGCCTTGCTGGCCCTCAGGGCACGCTGCTGGCTCACAGAGCTTGTTGTCCACCAGGACCCCCAGTCCCTTTCTGCAGAGCTGCTTTCTGTGTCAGCCCCTGGCTGGTTCCGGTGTTCGGGGCTGTTCCTCCCCAGGTGCAGGAACCTGCATGCGCCCTTGTTGAATTTCAGAAGGCTGTTCTCAGCGAGAGGGTCGCGGGTCCCAAGGCACGAGGGGACAGGGGGACACAGGGGACACGGGNCAGGGGGGCACAGGGGGACACGGGGACCCTGCCCGGGTGGGAGGCGGGGCGATGCGGATCAGGCCCCACCCCTTGCCACATGGCCACGCCTCCTTCCGTAACACAGGCTCTGTCCCCGCCTCCGCGCGGGGCACGCTGGGAGTTGTAGTGCGGGCGGTGCGGGAGCCGCGGCCGCCATGGCCCCCGGAACGGCTCCGGTCCCGGTCCCGGGCCCGCTCCCGGGCCCGG
>VWZP01009876.1:328826-348291 GCA_013396995.1 Dicaeum eximium | reverse complement strand
AGCCGCGGCCGCCATGGCCCCCGGAACGGCTCCGGTCCCGGTCCCGGTCCCGGTCCCGGTCCCGGTCCCGGTCCGGGTCCTGCTGGTGCTGCTGGCGGCCGCCGCCCGCCCCGCCGCCGCCTGGGACCTGTGGGCGCTGCGCTGCGGCTTCTCGGCAGACTGCGAGTGCAGCTTCGGGCCCGACCTGCGCGGTCAGCGGGAGCGGCCGGCCGGGAGCGGGGTCTGAGGGCGGGGGGCGCGCAGTGCCGAGGCCGAGGGGATCCCGGGGGCCAGCCCGTCTCCAGCAGAGCCTTCCCGGGGGCGTCCCGTGGAGCGGGGTCTCTCGGCCGTGCTAAAACCGGGGATGACACGGCCCAGCGGGACCGGACGAGCGATGCCAACCCGCCTTCTCCAAGTCCTGGTTTCACTTCGTTTCAGGTCTGGAGTTTGACTTGGCCACCAGTCTGGAGGGGCAGCCCCTGGTGAGGCAGCAGGTGATGAAGGGGGTGAGGGAGTTCCTGGGGAACCCGAACCCAGTGAAACCCCTCGTGATGTCCTTCCACGGCTCGACAGGAACTGGCAAAACCTACGTGAGCTCCATGCTCATCCGCTACCTCTTCCAGAGGGGGCTCCAGAGCCCCTACGTTCACCACTTCTCCCCCATAGTGCATTTCCCCCACGCCGAGCAGATCCAGCAGTACAAGGTAAGGGACACACCGCTCAGCACTGCCACTTGACTGGGGGGTTTTGGCTGTGTCTGGGTTGATCCTCAGTACATATGCATTCAAGCTGTTTCCCGAAGTGCAGTAGGAATAAAAGCTCTTTGTTTTACCGTCTCAGACAAACACAGCTGAGTGAGTGGCTCCATACACTGGCTGAAGGATCCACTAGTAATTGCGATATACTCAGTTATTACTTTTGTCCTCTCCACAGCAGTCCTTGCCCTGATCGTGTTCTCATTCTTAAATATTTACACAGCTCTTTGAACGCACAAACAAAAGTGTTTGGCTTAGATGAAAGGCACTAAAATTTTCCCATTGCTTTCCAAACAGCCTGATGGCTGTAAAAACCTGCATATCACTAGACTTGTAATCCCCTCCTCACAGAGCACACAGCTCCCTGACAGCAGCTTCAGGCTCTCCATGGTGCCATTCTGTCTCTTAGAGCTGAGAAAAGAGAGAAATCAAAATGCCAGATTCTCAGCAGAGTGGGAATTCAGCACACCTGGACCTTTAGTTTCTGGGTGTTTTGAGAAGTTATTTGTTGTATTGTGTCCTTAGAGGAAATGCTTTTGGAGAAGTAAATCCCTTCCTGGCTCAAGTGCTTCAGTTAGGAGTTTCACATGCCCCCAGGCAATGTGAGTGGTTTTGTGTGGGCTGCGAAGTACCTTCATCTATGATAAAGAGCTGTTCTGGGTCAGTGCAGGCACATGTTTCTGCATCAGAACAGGAGCTGGCAAGAAGCTGGGAACTGTGTAGATACAACAGGGAAGGAGAAGAACGTGGGGAGCTGTAGAAGTCTGAATCTCCAGCTTTAGAGTGCTGCCTCCTCCTTTAAATCTATATAAAAAGACCTACAATGGGCTAAAAAAGCTGGTAAACAGCCACTGTGTGAAACCCAGAATAAAGGGGCCTGGGTCTCTTAGCTCCAAGTGTGTGGTGCTGTGCAGGGACACACTGCTCTCAGCATCTTTTTGCCTGAGCTCCTGCCTCAGCCTTTACTCTGGGGTGCTTGAGCCTTCCTCTCCATCTGGCTGCCTTAAGCTTGGTGGGTGTTTTTCCTAGGAGAGCCTGAAGCGCTGGATCCAAGGGAACCTGACAAACTGTGGGCGGTCAGCGTTTCTCTTTGATGAGATGGACAAGATGCATCCAGGCCTGATTGATGTGATCATCCCATTCCTGGGACCCTCATGGGTCGTGTACGGGACCAACTACCGCAAAGCCATCTTCATCTTCATCAGGTGAGAGAGGCCTCTCCCTATGGAGCCTTCCAGCTCACTGCTCTCATTTGGGCAGAGGTCGCACCTACTTCAGGGCACACTCTTCTCTTGCCTTTCCTTCTCCAAGCCTTGAGCCTCTACAAATGCCAAGAGATGCTATCTCACCGTGAACAGACAGATCTGGAGAGTGTGAAAAAGCCTCCTCTGCATGTTACTTGGCTGCCTCTACAGGAGTTATTTTGGGCCAGGCAGCTGGGAGCTGCTGGCTTGCACTCTGCAGGCTGGTGGGTGTCAGGGTGAGACACCATTTTCCTGGCTGCACACTGGATAAGCCTCTCATTCTTGTGCAGCAATGCAGGAGGGGAGCAGATCAACAACGTGACGTTGGCTCTGTGGCGTGCCCGCAAGGACCGCGAGGAGATCAGCTTGCAGGACCTGGAGCCAGCAATCTCCAAGGCCGTGTTTGAAAACCCTCAGAGTGAGTCCGTGGAGCTGAGCTCCTCCTGTAGCCCCACAGCCCAGCACAGGCAGCCAGTCCTGTTCTAGGAAGCCACCCACACCACCTGCCACCTCCCAGGCAGCCAGAAAGGGACAAGGGGGTTTTGAGGGATTGGAACTATGATCCCCTTGTGGTTTCCTGGTGAAGGGAACCAGCTTCTGAACCAGCAGACCTGTTGCCATATTTAGCACAGTTCCTGGAGACAAGGTGTGTTTGCAGCTGGGGGCTGGCAGACAGCACAGCACACTTGCCAGAACAGCACCGAGCTATATCAAACCTCACTGCCTGCCTCGATCTCCTTGCCTTGCCCTTAGCACAGGGAGCACAGCTTAAATTCTGACTAGACAAGCTAAATCCTCCCATTCCTGGAGAACAAGTCTGTTTGGCGAGGAAGTGACAACTGATAGGTTCAACCCTCTCCTTGTACAAAACCAGCAAGATTTCTCTTCAGCAGAATATTCACACAAAGCAGCTCTTTGAATTGCAGGGACTGCAGAGACTGTCTGATGGTAAAACCTTCTCTTCCTTTCCTTGTGCAGGTGGCTTCTGGAAATCTGGGATCATTAACGAACATCTCATTGATTTTGTCGTGCCTTTCCTGCCACTGAAGCACCACCATGTAAAGCAGTGTGTGATCAGTGAGCTTGTCCAGCAAGGCCTCGAGGTACGCCCCAGTGTCGTCCAGGAGGTGGCTGACAGCATCCCCTACTTCCCAGAAGAAGAGAAATTATTCTCATCAACAGGCTGCAAAACAGTGGCCTCTCGCATCAGCTTTTTCTTCTAGTCACTGGCAAGGGCCTCTCTCAGATCCATATGGAGCTAGAAAGCGCCCAGGGCTGGTGGGATGAGCAGTGGGAATGGTGTGCCACAGCACAAGTGCTCTCCTGCTCAACTCTCTCCAGCTCCCAGGAGTCCACTGAAGGATGCAGCTGCAGGACCAGGTGCAAATTATGTGATTTAAAGCACTTTACTGATTCACTCTTGGCCAGGTAAGGGTGGATCCACCACCTGAGACATGTGTGATGACATGGGGAAGATGCTGAGAGGGTCTGCAGTGTCAGGGAGGTTCTCACCCTGTCAACAGCACCCACCCGCAGCTCTCCCCACTTCTGGCAGCTGTTGATACCCAATACCTTAAGATTCTGAGCCCACAGAAGAATATTTCTTCCTTACAGCATTTAAACAGTTTTTTAAAAACCTTTTTAAGCATAGCTGTGCCTCAGCTCTTTGGCACAATGTGAGTACTGGTGCTGACTCCTGTGAACACCTCAACGTGGCAACAAAGTTTTCTTTTCAAGGAAGTTTTAGAGCCACTCACATTCCGGTTTCCTTTCACTGTGAATAAGTGCTGGAAAGCACTTTGAATAAAACTTCAGCACCAAGTGAGGGGGGGTAATGTGGGAGAGGGCAACACCTGGTCTGCCATGAGCCAGGCTCCCCTACCACCCCTTCATCCATCTTTCCCCTAAGGGCCAAAGGATTTCCCTGTAGCAAACCAGGACAACAACAACAAAAGACTTCTTGCTTGTTTTACCAGCCATGAAGAATCTCATCCTACCTCCAGGGGAGCCCACAGCGCTGCTAACAGTTTTGCAAATCTCTTTTATTCAGTGATGGTTTCTACAGCAGAGTTGGTGCTATGAGCTGTGGAGCTTCTTGTACATCCTTCTGCTGGTCAGACCTTGCAGGCTTTGGCTGGGCCAGCACCCGTTCAGCTTCTGGGGAGTGTCACAGTGGGGGACCTGGGGACAAGTTAGAGAAGAGTAGTGCTCCAGACTGCCAAGCATGGGATGCACAGCCTGGCTTTTGCCAAGATTTTAATTTCCTCTGTGCTGTTATGGAATAAGGTCAGAGGAACCTGAGTAATTTGCTCTCTAGGAACAACCTGCTCAAGGGATGGGTTTAGGGACAACTTTGCAAAGCTTCCAAAGTTCTGCTTATTCCCTGTATGGAACTGAGCTGCCAGTGCTTGGGACCATTCCAGCTCCAGGCCCTGAGCTTGGGGGATTTCAGACACCACCCAAAGGCTGCCCAAGAACTGGCCCAAAGACAGCGGCAAAAATCCTGCCTCTTGCAAAAATATGATGCATTTCTAATTTTAAAATAAATCTTTTAAGAATTAAACAATTGAGGTGTTTACACGGATTCTTGACTGCAGGTAGTGTGTGAGGACTTGGAAGATGAATAATTTCACAGTGCTGTGCTGCTGGGCTGGGGCCCGTCACGGTGCCCTGGAAGAAAGCTCTGTCCTTTGTCCTGCCGGCAGGGTGAGGAGCCGGCCAGGGCTGAGGAGGGCTGGGGGAAGGTGAGGGGTGAGTGCTGTGCTCCCCACCCAGCCGCATCCCAGGGAACAGGCCAAACACACAAAACACGGTCCCGGTCATTCGCTGCTCCTGCGGTCCCCGGGCACCCTCTGCAGAGCCTCTCCCGGCTCCAGCCAGCAGCGCCCCGCTAACGCGCCTCGCCGTCCCCACCACGGCCACCGCTAGCACCAGCCGGCCCCGGGGCATTGTCACAGCGGCGACACCGCCCCGCGACACCGCCCCGCCGCCCGCTAGAAACATGGCGGCGCTGCCCGTAACCAAGATGGCGGCGGGACGAGACGACGTGGGCGGGAGCGGCGCACGGGAGTGACGTCACGCGGCCAAGGAGGGCGATGCTGGCCGCGGAGGTGGCGGGGCGCGCGCGAGCGCTCGTGGGGCGGGCGGGGCCGCGCGCCATGGTGAGGGCGGGGGGGGGAGCGGGGGCAGCGAGGCTGTGAGGGGAACGTGGCCGTGAGGGGAACGTGGCCGTGAGGGGAATGTGGCCGTGAGGGGAACGGAGGGGCAGAGAGGGTGTGAGGGGAACGTGGCTGTTGGGGGAACGGGGGGCAGAGAGGCTGTGAGGGGAGCGCAGTGAGCTGGACTGTGAGCGGAACGAGGGGCAATGGGGGCTGTGAGGGCAACGTGGCTGTGAGGAGAACAGGGAGGATCAGGACTCTGAGCCGAGCACTGAGAGCGGGGCAGTGCCGGGGTGGATCAGGGCTGTGAGGGAGGAACCGAGGGAAGAGGGACTGAAGGGAGTGCTGTGGGGATTGAGGCTGTGAGGACGCAGCCAGCTGTGGGGAGTATGGAGGGAGCAGGTCTGAGTTATGCTGGAGGGGATCAGGTCCGTGCAGGGGCCAGGGGCCTCATGGTGGCCCGTCACCCTGTTGACACCTGTCATGCAGGTGGCCGGCCTGGGCAACTATGGGCTGCGGGGCACACGGCACAGTGTGGGCATGGAGGTGCTGGACCGGCTGGCCCGGCAGCTGGCGGTGGCTGAGGGCTGGCGAGTGGACAAGCGGTGCTGTGCTGATGTGGCCCTGGCCACAGCCCACGGCCTGGAGCTGGTGCTGCTCAAGCCACGGAGGTTCATGAACCTCAATGGGCTCAGCGTTGCCAGTGCAGGTGAGCAGCTGGGTACCCCCAAAGCCTCTAGTGCCACCAGCCCCCTGTGACAGCCCTGCTGTCTCCCTGCCCTCCATGGCTCACTACAGCCCCACTCTGCAGAGTCAGGGCCTGGTGAGTCTGTCTCCTCCTCATTTCTTAGGTTGTATTTCTGTTTCCAAAGCTGAGATCTACAGCCTTGGCCCTGAAGACATTTACCTGGTTCACGACGACCTGGACAAGGCCCTGGGCAAGGTGGCAATCAAGCTGGGAGGCAGCGCAAGGTATGGGGTAGCCCCGGCTCTCTGTGGGAGCTGGTTTGAGGCTTTAACATGCCCATACAGACTCATGGGCTGTTCTTGGCCCCATCCCACCAGCCTTGCAAAGTTTCAGCTCTTGTCCTGGCCTCAGTCTATTGCAGAGGCAACAGCTGGCTGTTTGGGGAGCCTCCCAGTTCCTGCCCTGGGAGGGAGGGCAGGGAGCCTCCTGGAAGCAGCTATGGGCTGGATTCAGCCCATTGAGAGCACCACATGGGCTTTTTATAGCGCTCTGCCTCCACTGTGCGTGCCCAGCGCCAGCTCCTGGGGCAGGCTGCAGACATTTAACCTAGGAAAGTTTCCAGTGAGGGATAGGATGGGGCAGGTACAGTGCTGGGCCCCAGAGCTCAGTCACACGTGCACCAGCTGCAGCAAGAGCCGACATGCACAGAATGTGCTGTCCCAGCCCTGCTCCCTCAAACCCCCAGCCAACTGCTCTGAGCCCCCAGGGATGGATGTTCATGCAGAATCAGGGCATGGGGACTGCAGCCCTTGGCTGGGACCACATTCCCACATTCCTGCAGCAGGAAACCCCAGGGCTATATGGGGGAGTGTCTGTTACAAACTAAGTGTGGGTTTTCTCTTTCTCTCCCAAGGGGACACAACGGGGTCCAATCCTGCATCAGTGCTTTGCACTCCAACGTGAGTGGGCCTCAGTGGAAGGGGATCAATCCTGTGCCCCCTCAATGCATGGCTTGTTCCCATTTTTCTGATTCCTCTGAGACAAGCCCCTGCTCCCTTCCCCCCCTTTTCTCCTTCCCCCTCTTCACGGAGGGCTGTTGTCTGTTTGGCCGCCATGGAGGACATGGAAACAATTAGCCTGAGTGGCTCTGCCAGGCCCGGCAGGAGCCTGAGATCTCGGCACAGCCCAGCAAAAGTCTCTTCCAAAATTATGTTTCTTGGAGCGAGCACTCAAAACCACCTGGAAAACATGAGGAGCTGCTCCCTTGCTGCCCAGCCCCACTCTCAGCACTGTCACCTTGCCTAGCTCTGTCTGAACACTTGAGGGGCAGCTCCCCCAGCTCTCTTCCTTCCTCCCTAGGAGATGACCCGGCTCAGGATTGGCATCGGACGGCCAGAGGGTGACGTGACAGTGCCCAACTATGTCCTGTCTCCGTTCAGTGCTGGGGAGCGGGAGAAGCTGGAGCAGATCCTGGCCCAGGCAGTGACCTGCCTGCTGGAGCACATCCAGAGCCGAGCACCTACAGAGCCAGGGGACAGGGGCTGACACAAACTCCTGGGGACCCTTGTGGCTGATGGACAGCGTGCTGTGGGCACCCTGGAGTGACCACGGTGTGGAGCAGAGCTGGCCCAGCTGGGCAGCCTGGCTGGGCACTGGGGCAGCCTCATTCCATCCCCACACCAATCCAGGCAGCTCGTGTCCCACTTGAATCCCTGCAGAGGCTCCATACCTCAGTTTGGCACAGAAATTAAATAAACCCTCACCCTGACTCTGCCCTGCTGTGCCTCTCATCCATGCCTGCTGAGCTTGGGTTGTCTTTGGCACTGCAGTTCAAATCCATGTTCCCATCCCTGTTCGACCAGCACAGTCTGGAGGGAGGATTCTAGTGAGAAATGGGGAGCAATAGGAGCTATTTCTGTAGAGTCCAAAGGCACTTCAGCTTTGTTGAGAAACTGGCAAGCACAAAGAGCCTGGAATCTCATAGCGTGCTGCTCCCACTGAGCTGCAGCAAGTTTGAGGGCTGGCCTCACAGTGTTTTTGAGTTCAGTGGTTTTGGCCAAAACTGTGGAGTTTCCAACATCTGCAGGAGTTCTGGCTTCCCGCAGACCTGTTGCTGGTCTTATGGTGGAGAGGGCAGACTGAGGCAGTGTGACCTCACCACTGCTGTGTCCCAGAGTCCTGGGCTGTGCCAGCATGTCCTGCACAGCTCTGTATCCCACGAACAGAGACACCCAGCAAAGGCAGCTCGGATCTCCAGGTCCTGTGTGATCTGGAGCTGGTTGGTTTCCTTCAGGAGGTCTCTGCTGTAGCTGTTCAACCTGTCCCAAATGATGCTTTCCTGAATCACTTGGTAGTCTCAGACATCTCACTGTGGGTGTCTGCTACCAAGGCCTCCCCCTGCTGCTCCATCATCTCCACTTCCAGGGGAGAGCTGAGCTCTGTGAAGATGCCACCCACCTTTCCACCCAGACCCCAAGGGTGCGCTTCAATCTTCCTCCCCACCCCACCTCTCTCCTTCCCTCTCTTTCCCCCTTATAGATTTCATTCCCAAAGTTCCCAGCTGGGGGAACTGCCAGACCCTTGCCCCTGCAGCACCAAGGTGACCCCAATGGGGTAATGCCCTGGGAACTTGGGCCAATGCCAGCACCCAGCACATCAGCTCAAACAGTCTGCTTTAATCCTCCCTGGTTTCCACCCAGGCATTGCATGAGGGACAAGCCCGGTCAGTGGCAGGAGGCCACCACATGTGCCAACCCAAAATCCACTCCGCTAAGTCCAGGCTGGTGGGAGATGGCAGAGTTGGCATCGCTTGGGACTGTCCTGGAGATGTGTCCTCAGCAGAAACGGAGCACAGCGCTCCTCTGGTCTCTCCACTTGGCAGGGAAAGGCTTTCCTGGGGCAAATCCTGCTGTGGGTGCATTCATCGCGTGCAGATTCGAAGAACCCTGTGGGGCTCTGGCCAGGGCAGCTGCATCTCTTGAGTGGGAGCGGGCAGTACAAGGTCCTTGCTCATGGAGCTCCCAGCTGGATCACAGTCCCTCATCCCTAGGTGTGGACACAGACATGAGTGGTCACGGCAGGAGCAGCCCCAACGTGTTCACGCCTGCAGCCGAGGCAGTGGGAGGGCTGTTTTCCGTCTTCCCCCGGTCTGGCAGCTCCCAGGGCAGTTCTGCTGCCAGGACAAGCAACCTCAGGCAGGGAAAGTCTGACCCAGCATTAACTGTGTCTGTGCTGCCCTGGGGCTGAGCCAGTGTGGGTCACCTGCCTGTGTGGCCACCCCACAGATGCAAGCCCCATGCACTTCTGAGGGGAGCAAGCAGTGCTGGGGTGAAACATTCCCTGGAAGATGCCCCAGCTCCTTCCACACTGAGGAGACTTTTGCAGCAGGCAAAGGGGCATTCTCCCTTCCTTACCTGAGGGGCTGAGGAGCAGCATTGACTCAGGGAGATGGAGGGCCCTGTCCCCCTGTCCCCTCCCGCCCAGTGCAGCCCCACATGGGACATCTGTGTCCCCACCCCCTTCCCCACCTGGAAGAGACAGCCTGGTCTCTGTTTCCCAATGCTTTGAGTCTGACAGGAAGAGCTGCTGCCCCATGACAAAAACAAGCTAGAACACATCTGAACATGGCACTTGCAGAGAGATGCTCCCCAGCTGCTCTGTCCCCTGTGCCTGGGTCTCATGGCCTTGCTCACCATCACAGCTCATCACGGGCCGTGGAGCGGAGGTGGCCAGCACTGCCTCGTGAGTCCCTCAGAGTCTTCTGAGAGCCAACCCAGTCAGTCTTCTTGGCATCATCATCCCAGATGGTGGAAGTCTCGGTGTCACTCAGCCAGTTGCTGTCCCCAGCATAGTGAGTGGGGTAAACCAGGAGGGGGTGAGCTGAGAACACCAGCAAGTCCCGTGGGGAGAAGTGCTGCTTGTAATCCTCACTGGGGAAAGTGGAGCAGATCCGAGAGGAGAAACTGGCTTAGAGAGCATGGCACAGAGGAGAAAAAGCACTGGGAAAACTGTATCAACCACCTGGGGAAGGGAGGGCTCCATGCAGGGCAGGGGATAAGCAGGGATGTGGAGTACCAGGCATGGAGCCGGGGAACGCTGGGCAGGGACTGTGGAGGGATTACAGAGAGGACAGGACCTGTTGCTCCCCACCAGCTGGGGCCGGCTCTTGGCACAGAGTGGGTCTCTGGCACAGCATCCAGCTGGCCTTGAGACAGAGCTGTCTGGTGCTGTTATGCCTGCAAGCAGAGGGCTTCTAGCTGCTCCTGGTGCACATCCAGAGCACTAATCTGTCCCTCCATCCACTTTCTGCCTTTTACATGCCTGATCTCTGTGTTTCTCCATCCTGCTCACTGGGTTTCTCAATACCTCCTCTCCCAGGACACCCACCCACTGGTGCTCACTCACCCCCTAAATTGCCTCCCCCTTCCCAGACAAAGCCTTACCGCTGACCCCCATCCCAGAAAGAGGCATGAAAGTGCTCCAAATTGGGGCTGAGACCCCCAACAAGGGGCAAGGGACCACACAGCCCTGCAGCAGCAGGGTACAGGGGGCTGCTCCTCACCCCTTCCCATGGGGCCAAGACCCTGTGCAGGGCTCACATCAAGCCTCAGCTCCATTCCTGTTCTCCCACCCCATGCTGGCAGAGGGCCATTTTCCAGCGGCCAGTGGCCAGGCAGCAGCCGGCTGAGAATGAGCTCATGCTACAGATGTTTTCCTCCAGCATGAGTAACGCCTGCAAGGGGGGGAACTGGGTGAGGTGGTGACGGCAGAGAAGAAACACATTGTCCCACACTGGCACGGCCAGGCCAGCACCCTCCTGCACAGCCTGCTCCTTACTTGGGGTGCTTGTCGTACATGATGGGCAGATACTCGTCCACCGGCAGCATTTTGGAGAGGGGTTTGGTGGCCAGCAGCTTCTGTGCCCCCTGGTGGGAGATGGCGTAGGCCAGCGTCCAGTACGAGTACCCGGCCACCACCAGGTTCCGCACGCCTTTCACAGGTGCCTCATCCTCGTCGTTCACCTGCTTCCTCCCCAGGTAGCTGTGGGTTGGCCAGGGAACCATGAGAGCCAGCCTTGGGGACCCTCACCCCACATCCCCCTGGCCCCAGCACCTACATGAGATCCCAGTCCTGCTGTGCCCGCTCCAGCTCCTCCATCAGCTGCTGCAGCCGTGCTGGGAAGGCAGCCTCGAAGCGCACATCATCCTCGAAGACCACCGACCTCTCCAACCTCCGGGACACGATCTGGGAGAGGCCACAGAGGTGCAAGCCTATCCCAGCACGGCTCTGGGCCACACTGGGGCAACTGACCCTGCAGAACACCCCTCCTCCCCAGGTCCTCCTGACATCTGTGATGCTCACAGGGTCCCTACCCACTGCTGGTGGCCCTTAGGGACCCCATGGCTGCTGTGGCCCCATACCTCCTTCCAGATATTGTAGTGGCTGAGGAAGCAGCCAACTTCACCCTTGGTGAGCGTGCGGCCAGAGAAGGGATCGTAGTACCCGGGTAGCAAGTTCACACCCAGCACCTTGATATCACTGCTGTTGAGGGTGCTGCAAAGGAGGGGCTGCATCAGCGAGGTGTCCCCCTAGACACTCGTTGTGCCCTCCCCAGGGTGACACCAGGGGACTGGCTGAGTGGTCCCTCCATGGTCACCTGCCATCCACAGCATCCACCACCCGTGGAACAATCTCCAGCTCCTGCAGGGATGCCAGCATTCGCTGCCGCCGGTCTGGCCTCCGCACCAGGTTGATTAGGAAGATCTGGGGAGGAAGAGGAGAGCCCCAACAATGGGACATGTCATCATGGGGGACACACAGCCTGCCCAGCTACTGCAGGATGGGGACAAGGGCCCAGGCTTTGCCATGGATGGATGCAATCAGAGAGATGGACGCAACCAGAGGGGTGGAGAGAGGGACACGAGCAGCTGCATTGGGCACTTACTTCATCAAAGCCCATTTTTGTGAGCGGCCTGGGCAGGAGAGAAATGTGCCTGGAGCGCTGCATGGGGGGACCATCCACTGTGGAGAGAGGAGACACTCTTCAGTGAAGCCCAGATTTCCCTGGCTGGGAGCTGGAGCTGACAGCCCTGTCAGGACCTGGAGGCCTCCAGGACCTCTCCACCCATGGGTACTCACCCATGGCCTCCAGCGTGAGATGCACAAAGTTGGCATGATCATCTTCCAGCGTCTGGTGGGCCTTCAGAGGAACATTGATGTAACCAAAGTGGTGCTGGTTGCACACATGGACCTCCACACCTGCCGGACCAGACAGCTGAGCAGCACAGCCCCCCCAAGCCCCTGCACCCCCCGAAACCCCCATCACCCTCACCAGCCTCCTGGCAGGAGTAGGCAAAGACGATGATGTCATCGAAGGCCCAGGTGTAGTTGGGGTGGGGCGGGTAGAAAGCCAACTGCAGGGTCTCCTCCTTCCGCAGGTCGATCAGGAAGGTGGCATAGACCATGGGGACACGGAAGCAGCCCAGCCGCTGCCGGTTCTTGGTGGGGAAGTAGTCGGCTGTCCGGCGATAGTATCCCTGCGGCACAGTGCCTCCATGGCAGAGCGCTCCTCCACCACGGGGGTGTCTCATTCTCCAGGGCTTTCTGGGGGTGTACCTGGGGTGTGATGCCACACCAGAAGTTGGAGTAGAAGGTCTGTGAGTCCAGCATGGGGGCCACCACTGACTTGTTCTGCGCCATGAGAAACTTGAGGGTCTGGTTGTTGGTCAGGATGCTGTCAGTGTCCATGAACTGCAGAGACAGCACAGGTTCTGGAGATGTGGAGAAGCCCACCTCAGCCCCCATCCCACCAGTGCCCTGAGCCCCTCACCAGGATGTAGTCTGCCTGCTGCTCCCGGGCATAGGTGAGAGCTTCCTGCTTCAACTTCATCACGTTTTCATAGCGTTTGTCACTCCAGTGCTTGGGACCAAGCTCATCAGGGTAGGAGCTGGGAGGGGGAGGCAGGGGTTAACCTCACTCGCTGGGAATGCACAAACTCTGTGCAGGCTGTTCGTGCCGGCAGGCTGAGTCAGCCCCACTCTGCTTAGATCCTCCTGGTCCCTGGCCAGAGAGAGCTGATGCTGCTCCAGGAGCCCCTCACAGCCCACATCTGCCCCCACCCAGCACTCACCCAGCCTCACCTGGGCTCCTCTTGCACCTTCCAGGCCACCGAGTGATAGTCCTTGCCCACCGCCCCCAGCCACTCCTGCAGCATTGCCGTCGTGTTGTCTGAGTTGTGGTCTGTTGCACACCTGGGATGAGGGGACATCAGCCTCTGGGTGTCCTCCTCAAGGGATAACCAGGACTTCACCCCGCACTAGAAATGCTCACAGGGCCAAAAAACTGAGCCAATGACAGACTTGCTTGGGAATGTAACATGTAATTTGAAGGAACCAAGGCTGCGCAGGCAGGAGGGGGAACGCCAACTGGTAATTTCTTCCTCAGTGCCACTGCCAGCCAGGCTGTTCCACCCCACATCTCTGCAGCCCAGTGGCAGCCCTGGACATGTTCTCCTCACCCCAGCCTTGTGACTGCCCACCATGAGCATTGCAGCACAGCTGCTTTGTCCCCCCATCCCTGCACCCCACAGCACTCCTGTGCATCCCACTGTTCCAGCAGTGAGAAGAAAAGGCTCAACAGCAAAAAATCCCCCTTCCTGAACATTCCCTTTGCCAGGACCATCACCGTTCCCAACTCTCCCAGCCATTCTCACAACAATATTCACGGGGAGCCGAGCACAGACAGAGCTGAGCCCACCTTGCACTGGGCCAAACCCCAAGTTCCCACACTCCTTGGCACCCTCGACCTGTCAAAGAGCCCCGGGACATCCCCCAGGCACTGGGTTCATGGGGATTTGACGAATTCGGGGGACAAGGCAGGATCTGCATCCCCCCAGCTCCTCGGGCTGCTCTTGAAACACCCTGGAGGGCCCTGCAGCCAGGGGTTCCCGGGGGGTGCAGGGGTAAAGGTGAGGACCCCCCTTCCCCTTCCCCTGCCGGCAGTTGACTCCCGCCCCAGCCCTGCCAGGATCTCCCCGCCAGCCCCCGCCTCAGCTCCCCCGCAAAAGCAGCTGCAGAAAAGTTTCCGACAAGTTCAAGCGAGAGACAGCAGCGGCACAAGGAGACAGCAGATTCCTCTTCCAGCCAACCCCCAGCACGGTAAAGGGGGCCTGGGGGTGTCTTTGGGAAAGGGGGGCTGAGGGTGAGCCCTGCGGGGAGGGGGAAGGCAGCGTCTGTCCCTGATGATGCAGAATCCCCTTGTGCCCAGGGGTCTCCTCCCTCATCAGCCCCAGAGCTTCCTCAGGGGAAAGGTGAGGGTCCTGCTCCTTCGCCGCGGGACAGCCCGAGCCCCTCCCGGCTCCCCGCCGGGTCCCACACATGGGGCAGAGCCACCCCAAACATTCTGGGGCTGAGGACGCTGCTACCAGCGGGGTCCCTGTTCCTCCCGAAGGTCCCTGCCCCCTAAAGATCACCATTCCCCCACAAGCCCAATTCCTTCGAATCTGTTCTGTCCACCCAAGAGCCCCCAGTTCCCCCATTCTCCCTAGTTACCCCTCCCCCCGCCCCCGCATTGTCCTCCGGGTCCCCCCTGCTATCCATTCCCCTCTCAGTCTCCTTTATTCCCCAGAACTCTCCTTTTCCCCCCTATCCCCGTTCCCCCGGGGCTCCCCGTTATCCCCGCGGTCCCTGTGACTCCAGCATCCCGCCTCCCTCCGAGATGCCCATTCCCCACAGCCCTCTCCTCCCCTAGGATCCGTGCTCCCACTCCCCCCGGGGGTCCCGCTCCTCACCACAGGGCGATGCTGCCCGCGGGATAGTCCAAGCGCTCCAGGGCTCCCAGGCAGTGCGGCAGCGAGTGCTGAGCGTTCCGGGCCAGGAGGGCGACTACCAGGCGCGGTGGGGCTGGTCCGGTGCCGGTCCCGGTGCCGGTGCCGGTGCCCAGCAGTAGGAGGAGGGCGCAGAGCGGCCCCGCGGCGCCCATGGCGGAGGCGGCGGGCGGGGAAGGGGCGGGCAGGGACCCGCCGTGCTCAGCGCACCCCCAGCCCCCGCCCCCGGCCCAGCCCCGCCGCCGCAGCGAGCCCCGGGGGCCAGTCTGGGTCGGGTTTCCTTAAATAGTGTCGGTATCGGTGCAGAGCCCCGCATAGCCCATGGCTGGGGGGAGAGAAGCCGGGGGACACCCTGGGACCCCCTTCCCCGAGGATGCCCCAGGGCAGCCCCCTGTGACCCTGGCCAGCACACGGTTGGGTCCCCACGGTGCCTGCACGGCGTGGGTGGGTGGGTAGTGGGACCTGGGGAGGGGGCTTATGGTTGGGGGAATATGGCCAAGGGCGCTGGTTGCCGGGGGCATCATCGCCAGGAGGCTCATGGACAAGGGGATCATGGCCACAGAGGCTTGTGGCTGAGAGGGGGCTTGTGTGGCGAGTGGTGGCCAGATGGGCTCATGGCTGCCGTCCTCAGCAAGGCAGCCACCCCACTGAGCCGTGTCTCACCCAGGCTGTCCTCCATGGCTGACCACGGCGTGTCTGTGACGTGTCCGAGCCGCGGGCAGGGGCAGGCCCGGGGCCTGTGGGACATTTGACCGAGCCTTCTGCTTTTCCACCCAATCCATAAATAGAGCTGTCAGAGCAGTGACTCCGTGCTCCCACCAGTAATGCCGGGTACCCCTCACTGTGCTGGCACCGGAGCCCTGGTGGGGCACGCGTGGATGGCACACGGGGCCAAACCTGTGCCCACCACATCAGGTGAGGGGTGTCCCCGGCCGCCACTGTCGCTGTCACCAGTGTCCCCCCGGCGGGGCTCCCTCAGGGTGCAGCAGAGGGGTCGGGAAGGGAACAATCCAGGAACACCTGAAAGAAGCAAGAGAGGTCGGGGGACTCTCACGACCGGCAGTGACTGCAAGGAGAGAAAAATGCTGTTTACAGCCCCGGCTCGGACAAGTATTACGGGAAGGGCTCGGCGCCAGCGCAGCCGGGAATTCCCAGCCACGGAGGGGCTGCGGGAAGGGGCAGGCGCCCGAGAGCCCGGCACAGCCGGACCCACTCGTGTCCGTGTCAGGACTCCACCCACGTGTATCCCCCGGGAAGGCTGAACCAGGAGCAGCCCCTCTGCCCTCCGCCGGAGCCCTCGAGCACGGCCCCGCGGCCCAGGAGGGGATGAGGGTGGAGCAAGGGCCGCAGAACAGCGGGGATGCCCGCGGCCCCCCCGTCCCTGGGGGACACCCCCGGTCCCTCGGGAACACCCCCGGTCCCTCGGGGACACTCCCCGTCCCTCGGGGACACCCCCCGCCGGCACCGCCCCCGCACCGCGGGCTCGCTCGGCCGCTGCTGCCACCTCCCGGCGCCGCCGCACCGCCCGTGGCGGCTCTCGGCGGGGAGCCCGGGGTCTGTCCCGACTGGATCTGATCCCCACGTCCCCACAACCCTCTCTCCCTGCCGTTCTTCATCCCTGCATCCCTGCATTCCATCATCCCTCTATCCCTGATGCCCACACCCCTCCAGCCCTTCACCCCTCCGTTCTTTCATCCCTGCTTTTCTTCATGCCTGTATCCCTTCCCTGCTTCATCCTGATATCCCCACATCCCTCCATCCCTGCATTGTCTCTCAGGGTCACAGCTGGACCTGCCCTTCCCCTGGCACCCCACACAGTTCAGCCACCCGAGCACAGCCACGGCCCCCCTGCCCTGGTACAGCCCTTGCCAACGTTCCCTGGCCGTGGGCTCCAGAGCAGTGGAAGAGAGGGGGAGACTGCCCTTCCCATCACCCCCAAAGCAGGCAGAGGAACGGGGGGGGCCCATTGTGACATAGGGAAACTGAGGCACGGGCCAGTGAAATGTGCTGCACACAGAGAGGCTGGGGCTGGTACTGGGACAGAGCATCCTGTGCCTTCCTCCCAAGCTCAGCTGGGGTCAGACTTCTCTCTGCCTTTGCAATCTGCCTTCCCCCCACATCCTGGCTGCTGCCGGGCTCACAATGGACCCTCAGAGTCCACTGATAGCCAATAGAGCTGTTACAAGCAGTTTTGGGCAAAAGGGGGCACAAAAGGGGGCACCTGCTGTGTGCTCCTCAGGGCGATGGCCCACCCAGCCCCGTGCAGTGCCTCAGCATCTCCATCTGCACCACGCTGCTAACACGGGGCTGTGACAGCTCCTGTGCCCCAGGAGCACGACTGGAAGACAGGTGACAGGTCCCCACAGGGCCCAGGGTGTCCCCGTGGGGCTCAGGACATCCTCATGGCTCCATGCACTCATGGTGATACCTGCAATACAGAGCCAGCATCAGGCCTGCCAGCATCCTGCCTGGAAAACCACCTTCCCATCCCCGAGGCTTCAGGCAGGAGCAGCACTGCACAACGTTTACAGGAATATGTTTTCTTTTTTTTACAGGAAAATGTTGCTTTTGGACCCAAGGATGAGGATTTTGGTTACCTCCCACCTCTCTCCACCCCTTCCTTGAAATTTTCTAGGATTTTCAGCAAAGCCTTTGAAAAGCTCCAGTTTCCTCAAATGTCCTATTTTTCTGCTTTAAAAGGCTCAACCTTGGTTGCAAAAGGCAAATATATAAAGATACGTGTGTGTATACATATGTATCTATAAATAGAGAAATTCTCTCTGTGTGTACATGGCCGAGGCCAATACAAATCCCTCAGTCGACAAAAAATATTTATTAATCTTTTTTTCACAAGAAAAAACATCCTGGGGACCCAACTAGCTGCCCAAAGTCCATGGTAGTCGCAAGGGTCCCCATTCCCACGCTGTGACACTCCCCAGGTGATGCTCTCCCCTCCAGATGTGCCTTCTCCAGACCTATCCTGACTTACCCAGCCTCAAAACATCAGCCCTGTTTCTTGCTGGGGAAACTGAGGCACAGAGCCCTCCCCCCTGCTTCTCAGCCTCCCAGCAAGCGCCTGTCCAGGGGGAGCTCTGGAACCAAGGGAGTGCCTGTGAATCCACCATACCCTCTGCTATGCAAGCCGCTCATCCTGCACCATTCCAGCTGTTCCAGATGTTTTCACCACCTCCCAGCTGTTGGGTCGCTCAGGAGGCCGCTGCTCCCCTCTCAGCTGGGCTTTTCTTCCAGGTCTCTGCTAAACCCATCACATCCATGGGCGCTGCTCCACTTTCCTCCTTGCAGGCTGCTTCTGCAGCGAGCAAAACCTACAGATCTTCCCACACAGAAAAATACTGGGGAATTTACGCCATCTTGGAGGGATTTTGGCCATCCTGGGAGGGATTTTGGCCACCTGGGGGGGATTTAGGCCCACCCAAGAGATGTTGTGCCAGAGGAGCTGGTGGCCGATGGGAACAGCACTCTCATCCTGGCTGTGGGGAAAGGGAGATTTGTGCCACTCTAAATGGGGCAGTGACACCCTGCCAGTGTCCCCCAAACCTCAGCACACTGGGAGATTGACTGGGCTCTTCCCGGTGGGCTGTGAAATTCTGGGAGTGTGAAGCTTCCTGGGGGTCCTTGTTCATGTCCTGCCGGGAGCAGGGAGCCAGGGCCATGCTCCACTCCACGCTGCCACCCTTGGAGTCACATTCAAGCCCTGCAGTGGCCAAATCCTGACCTTCCTGGGTGGCACAGCTGATTCAGCCTCAGAACGTCCCTTTTCTCCCCAGTCTGGACCGCACCTTTTGGCATCAGGTGTCAAAGGGGACCCCAGGCACCTGGCAGTGGGCAGAGGGACACCTCCCGCAGCAAGGGGAAACTGAGGCAGGAAACCAACGCTAGGCTGTCAATGGGCATGGAGAGGCTGCACACCCTGAGGCTTCACTCCAGGGACAACAGGGAGCTGCCCTCTGTCCCCCCCAGTGCCACCTCTCAGAGGGACAGCGACAGAGGGGTACCTGATGGACGAGGTCCCCCTGCGATGCTCTGACCGCTGCACTCCCGTCCCCTCCGTCCCCTCCCTCCTCTCACCCCAGAGGGGCTGACGGTCGGTCCCGTCCCAACCCGGGGCAGCTGTGACCGAAAACAAAGCTGTCCCCTTCGGCGCAATACCCTTCTGTCCCCCCCCCCAGCTGCTGACCGCTGGGGTGGGCAGCGGCCGGGCTGGAGGCGTCGAGGGGCCGTGCCAGGCCCCCGCTGGCAGGGGACAATGTTGGCAGTGATGGAGAGTAGGTATTTCAAAAGGTTTTGTTTTCGGGTTGACCCGCCGAGCCGGTGTGACCCCGCAGCCCCCCACCCAGCCCTGCTCCTCCGTCCCAAAAGAAACCGGCCACATTCCTGACCTCGAGAGGCGGGGGGGGAGTTTCAAACCTCCCCGAGAAGGAGACAATGGGGGTGTCAGGGCAGTGATTTAGGAGGGGGGGCTCTTTCCATCACAAAGGCGAGACAAAGGCGCTCGGCGCTGGGAAAGGGGCTTCGGCGGCGGCTCAGGAGAGGGGCCGTGGTATTGTGCCTGGCCAGCCGGCCTCGGCAGCAGGGCTGCCAGGGNTCCCCGCCAGCCCTCCCGGCTGTCCAGGGTTCCATTCTCCTCTGCAGCGGCCATTCCCGGTTCCGAGGGCCGGCGAGGGATCAGAGCTCCTCTGTGAGGAGCTCAAAGGGGCTTTGTGCACCCCGGGGCTGCCGGCACCCAGCACCGCCGGCCGCCGCCGGCACGGGCACCCCCCGCCCCCCCCCCCGCCCGCCCCCCCCCCCCCCCCCC
>VWZP01009876.1:303712-323658 GCA_013396995.1 Dicaeum eximium | reverse complement strand
TTTTTTTTTTTTTTTGAGGGGTAAGGAATGAGTAGATAAAATTAAACTCCTCGCGGTGCTATTAAATGGAGCCCGGGATGCGAAACGCCGCGGCTGCGCTCGAAACTTGTCGGGGCTGGAGCAGCGGCTCGGCGGGGCCGGGAAGCGGGAGCGGGGGGCGGCGGGAGCCGGCTCAGGGCCCGTGTGTCCTTCTTTTCCAGGCTCCAGCCGGATTCCCCCTGGAAGATCCCGCGAGCCCGGGATGGGAATCTCCGCTCCTGATTGTCCAAACGCAATTCTTGTGCGATGGAGCCGTACGAACCAAGAATTGTGTCTGGACATCTGTAGCAGAGGTTTCACCTCCTCCGGCGGGGCTCCAGGACGGTTCTCGGGGCTCAGCACACAGGACGGACCTTCCCCGGGCCCGGGGCACGGCAGGTAACCGCTCCCGGCTGCGTCCCGGGGCTCGGGGACAGCATTTCAGGGAAACTGAGGAAACACCAGCGGCGGCTCCGCTCTNACCGGGCAGGCACCGGGCAGGCACCGGGCAAGCACCGGGCAGGGACGGAGGGGCCGAGCCTCGGGCTCCGGAGCTTTGCCGGGGCCGCGGGCCCGCAGCCGGGCGCGGCGGGCGGGCACTTCAGCCCTGCGACTCCATCCCGGTTTATACTCCTTATCTTTATTTATCTATCTATTTAAACATTGCGGTTTAATTTCATTTAACGTATTTCGGCGTGCGCCCGGCCCCCTGCACCGGGACACTGCTGCTCCTCTTGCCGCAGCCCCGGGCACACGGAGGCCGCTCCGGCTGCGCTGGGGCTCCTCGGGCCGAGCACCGGCCCCGCCGCTCGGGCAGCCTCGGGCTCGGCGGAGAGCGGGGCCGGGCTGCGGGCACGGCCCCCGGCGCTGCTCGGGAGCCCCTCGGAGCGGAGCAGCCCCCGCGGAACGGCGGCCGGAGGAAGGCTCCTTCTAACAGAGAGGCTTTATGAATCCACCAGCCAAACGGCTCGGCCGGGGCTGCCAAGGAAACCCAGGAGGAGGAGGGAAGCATTACAAGATCCGAGCAGAATTTCACCAAGAGCCTATCTAGGACAAAGCTGGAGGGGGAGAATGTTTTAAAAGGCTTTTATTTCGGAAACTTTTTGTTGCTGCTGTTGTTACAGGATTTTGCTGTACCCCTCTTTTCCACCCCCCTGGCTTCCTTCATCTTCCTATTTCTAGCTGTTTTAAGCAATGATTGACAGCTTTTACTACAGCAGGAGCTAAGCCACCTGGGTCTACCTGCACTATCGAGGGGAATAACAGCTCCTGGGGAAGGAACCCATCTTATCTGAGCAAACAGCTGGGGGGGATGAGAACAGACAAGCCCAGCCTAAGGCAGAGGCAGGGTAGAGGAAGGGCAGGCAGCAGTGCTGAAGATGAACCTGCTTTCTCCCATTGTGCTTCAGTCCGTTTCAAGCTGCACGCCACACAGGTTCCTTGTTTTTCAGCCAGCTCCTACCACCACCTGGTATCTCCTTCCACTGTCCTGGCCCAGCTAAGCTAAGGGCCAGGAACTTGGGATAGAGAAGAGCCTTTGGGCCATCTGTGTCACTTACAAATGGCGTGAGCTGGACTCAAGCTGCTGTGGCTGGATTTGGAAAAGGCTGAATATCAGTTTGTCACCAGCGGTGGGTTAAAGTTGGGCCTCCTCAGATGCAGACGCATCACAGGCTGTGGGTGCTTTTAGTTACTCAGGTTGTGGAGGGGTAGACATGAGAGAGGAGTCAGTGGAGAAGGCAGCTGAGGGAATCCCTCTCTCAGCACCAGCCAGGAATTCCTCGGGCACGGCTGGGAAAGGTCCCTGCGCGCAGCACTCGGCTGTCGGGCCAGGCTGCCCCAGCAGGGCTCCTGCACCGCCTGCTCCCCTCCTCCACGGCAGCTCCTGAAGATGGAGGGCTCTTGGAGCAGTCCATGGTGCAGATCAGCTCCGGGAGGCACCGAGTGGGCCCCAGCGAGCCCTCGGCTCCGCAACAGGCGCGGCTCAGGCGGGAGCTGCTGCGGGGATCTCCGCGTGCTGCTGGACCCTGCCCGGTTAACCAGGTGAGCAGGGCAGGGGGGAGCGCAGGAGCACACTCCTGGTCAGGCACTCCTGGAAGCTCATGCAGCTTGTTTCAGACCTGTTGGTGCCAATGCTATCCTCGCTGAGCCCATCCCTCTGCTCCCACCGTAGCTCCTGGCTGGCAGGGGCCAGTCTGTCTTTCTGAGGAAACTTCTGGAAAGCCAACACCACCTGTGCCTTAGCAGAACCACACACACCCACTTCCACAGTGCCCACAGGACTTCCTCAGGGCTCGCAGCAAGAAGCCTCTGCCTCCCACTCACACAAAGGGTTATAAGCCACTGACTTTCTCAGGTCTTGGCACTTTAACTGTGCATCTCCAGCCCCAGCCCTTCTCCAGCCAGACTGCAGCTCCCACCTGCACAGAATGCAGTGCAGCCCAATCAATTCTGTCTATCACGGTGACAGAAAGATCATTTGCTGCCCTGATCGCTCTGTGCTGTCTCAGGCCGGGTGAGGGTTTGTTTCCCCTCCAACCAAATCATTATAAATTGGCATCATTCATGGGCCAGTACTTCACGCTGCCTCAGCTCTGGTATGAAAGCAGCATGAGGGATCAGAAATACAAAACCAAAAAAGCCTATTTCTCTCCTGCTTCCCACAAATAAATAGCATGACAAGGTGAAAGTCAGTTCTAAGGGCTTTGGAGCTGTCATGTTTGCTACCCCATGGAAAAGCTAGTAAAGGCACCTTTTGTTTCCTTGTACTTTCTCACCCTTCCCATGGCTGGTGCAGAGACTGTACCAACCTTAAGCACTGTGTTAAAAGAATCCTGGTTCCCAGCACCAGAACACCTTACTGCATGTTAAGACATGTTAACCTACTCAGGGTTCAGTACCCCTCTTCCTCCTGTGAGAGAAAAACAAAGTCCCACATGCTGAGGTGCTCTCTGCTTGTTAGGGTACCTGGAACTGCAGTCAGGAGAGGTGAAATGAAGACCAAAAGATGGATGCTGTTGTGGTGGACAGAAGGCCGCAGGCTGGCAGGGCTTTATTTGGATGTCTAGAACAAGTGAAGGCAGTGGGAAGATGCAGAGACTGGACACAGGCAGTTCAAAAGAGGTTTGGGTGGGTTAAGGTTTTTGTTTGTTTGTTTGTTTTTTTCCCAGGGATTTGGATTTACATCCTCTTGTTTTTTCAGGAGTTCACCCGCCGTGCAATGTTGAGATGAAAAGCACATTATCCTGGTCCTGGAGTTTATAATCCAGCTCACCCTGCAGGCCAAGAAAAAAAATGAAAAATTGTTTAAATGTCATTTCCAAATACAAGCTGCAAAGAGAAAACAGCTCATAAAAAGATGGTGAGTATTAGGGAGAGCAGAAGGGGACAGACTGATGTTTTCATCATAACAGAAGCAAAGGTGAGAGATCAGCCACAGTGCTGATGCTCATCACCCCACATTGCTTTTTGGACCAGGGTTTTGACAGAATAGGTGGTTGCCTGAGGCAGGGAAATGGTGAGGGGCTGTTTGTTGTCTGAGCACAACAGTGGGCTGAGAAGGGAAGACATTTACCAGGTGCCTGTTTGAGTTGAAATCTCCCTGTGGCCTTTACCTGCCAGGCACCACTTGACTTCAGGGAAGGTGGTTCTGTGTGGGGCCTGAAGGTCTCAGGTACCCCCCACGCTGTCACCCCACATGTGGGGGGAACCTGCCAGCAACCAGAGGTGCAAAACTCAGTGCCAGAGACCAGGGAAAAAGGGTGATCTCTCTTCAGACCCTGTCTGGCTGATGAGACTCAGCAGGTTAGAGAGGCTCCAGGCTTTTGAACAGCCACAGTACAGGAGATAGATTCCAGCCTGCCCCTTCCCCCTCAAATATGAGATGCTTCGCTTGGGGCAAGAATCAGAAATAGCTTCTGTGAGAGCAACCACAGAACAGAGAGAGCAATATTTTCAACAAAGAAAGTCAAACAGAAGGAGTACAGACCATTAGTTCCCAGTCTGCCTCGTTGATGAGCACCAAAATTCCTGGTCTCCTGCAGAACAGAGAGAAATAATTAGGAACAGGGCTGCTAAAAAGCTCCACAAATAGTTAAGAACAAGGGATATCACAGCACAGATCACAGGCTGACTGCCTATAAACCCAAAGAAGGGATCCTAGCATGGAGGTGGAAAGAGGTACAGTCTGTGCCCTTTCTAGATCAAATAAAGGGGACGCAGGAGCAATCCCAGAGCTCATTTGAATGAAAAGGCACTGTTCCTGAGGATGCTCCAGGATGACTGCATTTCCGTGGCATGCAGAAAAGCCAGGTAATTAAAACCCACGCATGACACTCGAGCGCAGAGAGCTCAGCGTGGAGGGAGGGAAAGCCATCCCAGTGCCTCTACCAGAGGCACTGAACACCTGGGATCCACTCCAAGCCCCTGATTCTGAGCAAAGGGATTCCCCCTCTTTGATCTTCAGTGTCCTGCAATTGTCTCTCCTGTTACCAGGGGACCTGGCACACGCTTCAGCTCACAAAGATCCGTGACGAATGTTAAACACCCCCAGCGCCACCCCGCAGTCAGGGATGGCTTGCACAGCTCACTCTGCTCCATTTCTCTTGCCTTCCTTTTTTTTTTCTACCCCCCCCTCTACGAGACTGGCCCCATTTTGATAATAAAAATACATTTCCCAGAAGAAGTATTTGTTGGCATTTCTCAGAATGACTGCTTCAGTCCCAGTGATGTCAGCAGGGAACAGACAGACCTGCTAAAACTCCTGGAACTGAGGATACAGGTGCTACTCTGTTCCAAGTGACAATTAAGAGAAAGTATAAATGGCCCTGCTTCATGTTTAAGGTTTAAAGATTTGGGGTGAGGGCTGCAAAAGATGCTCTCTGTGGACAGTGCAAGGTGTGGGTGGGATACCTCCCACTATCATTTAAGCAAATCCTGTGTTTTCATGGTCATTGACTTACTCAACAGGAAATCTGCCCCAGAGGAAAAATCCCCCAAACTATGGGGATCAACAGAGAAACACAAGGAGTATTCCTAACAGCTGTACTTACACAGATTCACCTTGCATAAATAACTCTGGTCGCTCTTTCAACAGATTCTGCTTGATCCACTTGAGCAGGTTTCTGATATCCCCTGGAAGAAGAAGGACAGGGTTTACAAACTAGCTGATGGCTCCCAGTGATGCCAGAGCAAAGTGACTGTTTATCCACAAAAGAGAGATGAGGAACATGCAGGATGGATGGGGATAACTGCAAAGAAACTCACAGACAGTCTTGTCCCTGTGATTTGGCAGAAGAGGTTTCCCACAGAAAACTCATCCTGCAAAGAATGAATGCAGCTCCTGCTGAAGCACCAATCTGGCAGCAGATTCCTGATGTTCAGGTCTCTGACACATCCCATATCCTGTCCATTATCTTGTCACCCAACAAATTATGTTTAATTCTTTTGTGACTTTATTTAGATTTTAGAAGTCCAAACAAGCAAGCCTAAGAACCTGAACAGACCAAGGACAGACACTTTTGTACCAAAACCAGCACAAACTCTTGGAGACACTGGGAGCTCTGGGGCCCAAACCTGTCCATGGCCATGCATTAAACAGACAGCAGGGCCCTGGCCCATAGTTGCATTTTGGACACCTCCAGCACCCCTCAGCATCACACCTGCTGCTGTGGAGTGTTCCCCATGCTGTGCCTGCTCCCTCCTTCTACACTTTATGCTTAGAGCTTCTTTATTAAAGCTCAGCCTTTATCTTTCCATTTCAGTAGGTGACAGGAAGGATTTGTCTTCATGTAAAAGGAGGAGGAGACACTGCTGGCGGGTTTTTATAGTATCAATTTTACTTTGTGAGGCAAAAACAATTTCTTTAGTGATAGCATCAGTTAATTTCCTATTGGAGAGGTGAGAAGAGACAGAGGGGGGGGACAATCCGTTACAGGGTTTAGAGAAGCTGACAAATTGCAAAGTGGAGTTCTCCTGCATTTGCCTCTATATTTCACCGTTCCACAAACCTCTTCATCATTCCGAATCCACAATCAGTTATTCTCCTGGGGCTCCTTTAACCAGCTCTTTGAAAGCCCCAAAAGAGTTTTGTTTGTTTTCAAGAAGCGAGGAAGCTTTCTGAAGGCACAAATCCACCAGTGAGGCCTGCAGCCCCACTGCAGGAGGAGCAGGGGTGGCAGGATGGGTTTCTTATGTGAGGTAAGCTCACTGCAGTCATGAGGTATCTTTCCACACATACTTCTGTGAGTTAAATTCACTCTTTGTACTTTTGCCCATGTGTTTGCTTCATGACCAGCAGTAATACATGCATTTTTAGTGGCTTGACTCAGCCCAGGCCTTACCCCAGGATTTTATGGGATCACGGATGTCACCCAGAGCCAAACTGGGGTTGCTCCAAATACACACCCTCATTGCTTCTGTCACACCCAGGATGAACAGCCCTGGTGTAGACAGGTGTACATCAACTAGGCAATGGTGATACATCCATCTGCAGCACATGGGGGCCTCTTCTCCTGGGGAAAGGGGGAGGGGGATGCTCTAAGATTCCCTCTGTTCCCCCTGCTTTCCCAGGGCATGGGTACCCCAAACCAGCACTCTGACCCCAAAACCCCAATCTCACCACAGGGCTGCCCAGAGCACAATAGGTATTGCTACCTCCAAGCACTGGATCACTCTGATCTGGGCAAAAGGAGCTGCTTTCTGCCTCAAAATTGCCTGGTGAGCTGGATCACCTGCCTGGGGCCAACCCATGACTGCCTTGTAATGATATGTAGTTAAAAGAACAAAATAGACCATTTTCTGCCTCCCTCCTAGCAACACGCACTGGGGACAGGGAGCACCACTAAGAAGGCATGTGTATTTACCTACACACACACATGTATGTGTTTATAAATGTATATATGTACACACACACACATGTATGTGTATATAAATGTATGTATGTACACACACACATGTATGTGTATATAAATGTATATATGTACACACACACATGTATGTGTATATAAATGTATATATGTACACACACATGTATGTGTATATAAATGTATATATGTACACACACATGTATGTGTTTATAAATGTATATATGTACACACACACATGTATGTGTATATAAATGTATATATGTACACACACATGTATGTGTATATAAATGTATATATGTACACACACATGTATGTGTATATAAATGTATATATGTATACACACATGTATGTCTATATAAATGTATATATGTACACACACACACACACACACACCACAGCGGTCGGTCAGCCATCACAACAAGAGTTAACTACATTCACCTTCCTCTGAAAAACGCTGCTGCAACGTCAAGCCCTCAGGATCTCACACCCAAATGGCTCCCGCTCTCCATCACCAAGAAATGAAAGCTGTAAAGGAAGGAAGATGGAGAGGAGCCTCCAGGAGAAGGAGGGGGTGTGAAGGGGACACCAGCCCCACCGCAGCATCGCCCGCGAGCTGTTTCATATTTATGCACTTGCAGCAGGGCACACAACAATGAGCTGTGCCATATACCATTCTCCTTGCATGGAATAAGCAGCCCTTTCCTCTGGGACCTTTCAGGAGAGATCATTTAAACAGAAACATGCTGCACTAGCTGGATAAAAGGCAGCCACCTAGAAGCAGCCTGGACAGAGGGGAGAGAGGACTGATTTATTCGAGGCTGAGCTGCAAGACTCCCTCACCCCATCCCCTTCCATAACAAATGTTATTTTCAGTCCCACCTGAGCCGACATTCATTTACTCCTACCCAGAAGTCACGTACACACATCCTGAAGAATTTAAACAGCAGGAAAAAACCCAGACACCTCTATGCATGCCTGGAGCTTGCCCACTCCAAAAGGTACAAAAATTAAGACCCTTCCTCCACAGCCAACTTTAAAACAATACTTTCATCTGCTCTATCAGCACTGAATTTTTTCACCCACCTTAATTTCTCTGTCCTATACACCAATATTACTAGAACAAATCAATTATAAAGGATGACAGATGACCATAGCCACACCAAAATTATCTCCCACAAGTAAGATATTGTAAAGGAACAAGATTACTTGCATGGCAAGTGGTCTGTGGAGAAGCCATCTTGCAGCTCAGTGCCTCGAACAGTAGTCTTGAGCAACAGCTCAGGACTCTGTGTTCTCATGATGGAAATAATAAGAGGTAAATTATAGCACAACTGCTTATCTCTTGCAGTTGACATAAGTAGTGTTCCTAAGATATTTTCTTTCTGATACTATGCTACAGGTCTAACAGGTTTCCAGCTGCCTGGGCCAAGAATTTTCTATACAAACAGCAGGTTCTCTGTACATGACATATCAAGAAGGAAAAAATCTCAGCCTGGTTAGGCACCACATCTGCTGAGAAGTTAAACCATCATTACAATGCAGCGATTTCACACTCGTGTTGGTTTGAAGCTGGCCCCCATCACAGAACAGAGACATCTGCTTTGGCAGGAGCACAGCTGTACTACAGGTGCTGTGATTTGGCTGCAAAACCCACTGTGCATTTTGGCTCTGGAGGGAGGTTCAGGTGAGAGCTGAGACAATACAGCATTTTGCTCCAATATCACCAACTCAAACCCAGCTCATCCCAGTAATGATATATTTATAACACTGCTGCATGGTCTTACTGAAATCTTTTTGGTAGCCTACTCCATTTCACTCACAGCAAATAAGTATCACATAAAAAAATGCACTCTTAATTCTCATTAACTGTCCTCACGATTGGCAGCATCACAGGAGAAGCAAGACTGAACCAGCCACGGAAGCGGAAATATTCTCAAACTGCAAAGGAGGGACTGAAGCACATGGTAGGAAATCCCTGTCTTATTTCTACACAGAGACAGCTTCTGCTGCCTGTGCTAACAGTACATCATCCCTCTCCAGATTCTTAGGAAAAAATAATCTGAAGTTAATTAAAAAAAAGAAAAACCGACAAACATTTGAGAAAACTGCTTAGTTCAAGTGCACAGATGGGAGCTCAAGCCCACAATATATGCAGAAAACCGATCACCCAGCGAAACACAGCGCGCAGGAAAACGAGATGTGTGCTTGCAGTGACACAAAGTCATTGCCTTGTCATGCAAGAGGATGGGATGCAGGAACTGCAGTGAGCACACACAAACCCCCCAACAGCCTCGGCTCCTGCTCAGCCCAGATGCACCACAAACACTCCTGGTTGTGGCAGACAGAACTGCACAGTCTGCTCTGTCCTCCTGCGAATCCTCCAAGGCCTGACCTGCATTGCCTCAAATGTTCCTTCGTGAAGAATCTGCTGAGCTTCCTCTGCAACAGGAATGCATCTAACAGTCCATTTTAGCACTGCCTGGGTTCATTTGCACCCTCAAAAGCAGGGCTGAAACCCACAGATCTTTCCTAGCTCAATAAAACCTCCTGGGCCTGACAGATCCATCAGTGACAACTCAGAAAAGAGGGCACTCACTGTGTGCAGAGAGAAACCAGGTGCTTTGAATAAGAAACACCAAGCTGGATGTTGCACTAGAAGGATCTCACAATGAACTGATAAAGGTGTAGAAACATGGAAGGATTTTGTGCAACCCTGATACCAGTTGACATGGACATACAGCCCTTGGTTCCCAGGCAGCTGCACAGGTTGCTCATAGATTCACACACACATACAAGGACCAGACATCTCTGTGTCCTCTGCCTTAAAATCCACATACAAACTAGCACAAAGCCTCAAAGGGCACCCAGAAGGTGTAATTACACCCATTTTCTTGCCCTGGTTGCAGAACTGGGAGATTATTTCAGGGAAATAGGGGATCCCTCTAAAGGCTGAACCATGGAAAATTCCCTTCTGGTCTGCAGTAAATAAGATATATGTGGCACTGGTCACTAAGGGGTCACTGCTGCAGGAGCATGGCGCTTTCCCGGGCCGCCTTGTGGACACCTCCCTGTGGGGTACCATTTCTCTGACCCAGAATAAGATCATTTATCATACTGACCATGGCTGAGCTCCAATTTGCTGAGGTCACTAACTCTGGACGAGCGCTGCTCCACCCACATTCTCAGCCACAGGCCTGTAACCATGACAAAGCCCCTTCCCTGCCGCTCCTCTGCCATTATTCCTCCTGCCTGCATGGAAATGTGTGGAAAAACAATTTGTATGTACCTTTCCCTGCTTAAGCAGCTTGTTTTAAATCAGACAAACCAGCTCCCAATACCTGCTGCTCTTCCAGGTGCACAAGTGCTCTTTGGTTTTGGATCCATGCAGAACCTCCAGGAATCTGCTGTCTAAAAGAGCTCAAAACCAGATCTAAGGGATCCTTCCAACTCCTCCAGCCTCCCATCTGATATGCAAATCACTCTCCAAAGCAGACCATGGTGTGCCATAAACTGCAGAAGAAGACCTGGAATGGCTGATATAAATGGAGTCACAGGCAAATGGATTTGGTATTACGCAGAGTGAGCAGCCAGGCAAATTTTGCAGCAAGAGCAAAACCCATTTTCTCTGACAAGTGCACAAGCCAATCCTGCCACACACTGGAATGGGCAATGATTTAAGTACTAGGGAAGAAATTAGGGGGTAACTAATTAGGGGGTAACAGGCATAAGACAATTGCAATTGTTGCTCTCATCTGTTCTTGTCTGCTACAAATGAACACCAAGGTCTTGGCTTCTGTAATTTTTAATTGCTTTAGGATGTCTTTTTCTTGCTTCTCATCTAGAAGAGCAATGCTCTTCTTAATTTTCTTGTGTCCACAAAATGGGAAAGGATCACAGAGGTCTTTCACAGTCTTCCTGACAGCAGTGAGGACTCAGATTCCAGTTATCACCCAGCAATCCTCAGCCCTGAGGTTTTAATCACAATGCTTATGAACTGCAGAGGAGTTGCTTGGGATCTTCCACTCCCCACAGATTGCTGCTAGGGAAATACAAGTTCAAGGGATCTCCAATCCCACAGCTAGCCAGCAGCAAGCCTCCAGATCCATCAGCTCCCATGACAAAAAAAGCAGCTTCGAGCTGATTCTCAGGGTAAACCTAATCCCTACTCATTTCCAAAGTCAGAGCATCTAATCCCGTAACACCCAATGCTATTGTTACTTCAGGCTCCCCAATAAATGCCAGTGCACCAAACTGTCTCTTTTAATTAGGATCACAGATCACTAGTGTTGGCCCAGGGTCTTGCCTCTAGTTCAAAATTGTCAAAGGAAGGAGCTGAGAGAGCCTCAAAGACCATTGCCCCAGCAGTGAAGTACCAGCCTGGGGGTCACAGACAGTGAAAAAAGCATCTCCTTAACAGGTCCTGTGATTTTATCCCTCTGCCAGTGCAGAATTACTCTCAACAAAAGACCATCCTGAGCCTTGTCTGCTCCGATTTTAAGAGGCTTGAGCACTGTAGACCTGCTACTAAACCCCAAGGAGACTGTGCCATGGTCTAATAGTTTTTGCAGTCAGGAATCTTCTGCTAATGCACTAAACTCCCATTTCTTCATTCCTCCCTATCAATCTATACTAGATGATATTGCATCACGCTGGCTATAATCTGTCCTTCCCAATGATAAAGGAGATATCCCACCTCATCACTTTTCCATTCATTTATCCTGTTTAACCTTGAATGTTACTGTTGTTTTTTTTTTTAAGATCTCAGCAAGACAATTCAGAGAATGCATTACTAACCACCAGTGTAAAGCTTTGCCAAAACCCAGCAAACTGAAATTTCCCCTCTCTCCTATTTTCCTGGTTTCTGAGTTTTGGGTGTGTGCACAGGCACTGAGGGCTAAAAAGAAAAACCTTATTGCTATTAAAGAGACTACACAGGGCTGATGTGCAACCCCGGACCACGGAGAAAGGTGGCTGCTCCTGCCAGAGTAGAGAGGGATTCCCTGGCAGCCCTGGCACTGCTCTGCATGCAGCCAGCCTGGCTGAGGGAATTCCCTGGGCTGGGCTTTCCCTGGCACTGCCAGCTGGATCAGAAAATGCCTTGAAGTCAAATCCTTGCCCCCCTCCCAGCCTGGCTGGTGGCTGTGTCCCCTCTGGCTGCTGGATGAGTCAGTGTCTCAGCTCAGCTCAGGAAACTGCCATGGTTTTATTCCTCTAAATACAGAAATCGCCTCTCACTTTTGGGCTCAGATCTGCTTTGCTATTATTAGACTTTCATACAGGGCCAAGCACCATTAAACCGATTCCTGTCCACCCAACCAAGCCACCCCCACAGATACTCCAAGCTCCTCAGTCTTACTTGAAAGGGAAAAAGAAAGGGCCAGTGAGATGATCAGGGTGGAGGAGGGGGGGAGTAAGATTTACAAGTGAATGGAGGTAAGAATGGAGCAGTTTGTGGGATAAAGGGGCTGCGGAGGGAGCTTTACAGATGTGCAGAGGGACGGCGGCTCATTGTTTAATTAAGCAGAAAGTGGCTCTTTTGAAAAGCAATTTTGCACAGGAGCTCTGAGCTCAGCAAACAACTCCTGCGAGTGAGGGCAGGAGGAGAAAGGAACAGCTGGCCCGGAGCCGTGTGAACCGCATGCTAAGCGGTTTAAAGGGCCGGGATCCTCCTCCCCAGCCCTGTTCCGCTGCCACCCTCTGAACAGCGCTGTCAGCACAGCAAATCCCACCAAGAGAAAAGAGGGAGAGGAGGGGGGTGGGACAGAGGGGTTATCCTGCTAGGTGTCCGCACTGCAATACAGCGGCTGGGAAGGAGGGTGTAACAGCCAGGCTTTGTTATCCCAGGGATTTGGTCACACACAAGAGCTGGTTTCCCAGTGCCTGGGAAGCTCCTTCCACAATGAGTTGGGATGAGCTGATCCGGTAAAGCCGCTCCACGGCCTCCCAGGAGGGTAATGGGACTGCTCCTGTGAGGACAAGCGTTTATTTCCCTGTTCCCTCTAAAGGGGGCCGTAGCCTGGCTGGGACAGGGACCTGGAGCTGAGCCCCAAGCCAGGAACAGGAACCGGCTCCAGCAGCGCTGCGGCACCGCGGCAGCTCTGATGCTGCAAACGCTGCTGCTCACCCTGACTGCTGGCAGCGGGTCCGAGGCTGAGCTGGTCCACCCTGCATCACCCACTGAGCCCCTTCCCTTGCCACCAAATCTATAATTTCCTGCCTAAAAGAGATGCACGAGTGGGATGCACGAGGAGGGGAATAACCCAAGTCCTTTGAGAGCTGCAAGTACCACACACTGTGGTTAAAAAGATTTGACTGCATGAAGTTCCACGGATCTATGGGGGTTTTTTTTAACCATTCTTCTAATAAGCCTCTACATTAGCAAATATATTTTTATTCTTTCTTTGGAGCAAGTTTTAAAACGTTAGGAATAATAAACAGAGCAATAAAAGCATGCCAGAATATTAATGACTCAACTATGATGTACTACCCAGCACTAGGCACTTACCAGCAGCCAACGCCAACTGTTACTCTGGATTTTACAGGTTCTTTTGGTCCAGCACCCCAGTCAATGCTGAACACATGCCATGCTGTATTTTGTAAGCCACCCTGCCTGTAACATAGATCTGATCTCCCAGGATCCCCAGGCTCTTTTCCAAGAAGATGAATGCTCCCAAGGCCCCAGCAGTCCTCCATGCTGTGCAGAACACGGCCCCTGGAAAGCAAAGCTCTAGAGGAGCACACCATGCTCTTCTCTACAGGGATTCAATATAAGCAGTAGTTGGCAGATTATTTTAATTTTCCCTCTTAAAAAAATCTGATTGGCAGTGGGCTTTTTTTCCCTAGAGTTTTGGTAAAGGGAAACCACAAACAATTACCAAAACACACTGATTAATAATTTAACCAGACTTGTAAAGTGCCAAAACACAGTGTGAATTCTTGATTACTCCAGAAGGTCCCAACAAGCACCAGTGAAACTGGTCACTGCTGCTCCAAAAACACAAGTCCCACCACTGAAGCCACAGGAACTGTTGGAATTCAAAGGTCTGTGACAGCAGCTGAGCAGCCTGCAGCACAAGTGCCAGACACTTTACACACAACCCCAGCCTCCAGGGGTTACACACAACCCCCAACATCCAGAAGACAGCACAGCAGAGAGGTTTTGTAAACACTTCATCAGACTAAACCTGAAACGACTACAAGGGTTAAACAACGCCAGTGACTCCCTACCCTTCCAACAGCATCCATGCAACTCACATGGCCAAGACAAATCCACCACTGTGAGTCCCAGCGAGATGGAGGAAGGAGCTCCAGCATCACTTGCAGAGCTGTCATACAATGATCTATTTGATTACTGAAGCCACTTGGTTAAATTACTGTGGCTTGTTTCAGGAGAAGGCTGCCAAATACATTTTCAGTTTTTAATCTAGGGTTTCTCTCTTTTATGCTCCATTGTCTCTAATAGCCTCTTAGATGCTTGAAAATAAAGTTGATTTCCCTGCCAATTTAATCCTCTCTCCATGTGACAAATATTGTTATTCCCCCAGCTGCTTTCTCCCACACACACTGTTTTTATGCAGAAGAAGCCAACAGGGTATAATGCCTTTAGATCCTTGTGCTGGTTTGAGACAGCATTATCAGTGAGATCATCAGAATAGCCAGAAATGTGGGACAAGATTCTTGTTTAACTTGAGGTCTTCTTTCTGCAGCAACTCTACAAGATTATACAGTCCTGCACAAAGTGTGGCTTAGCTAAATCTGCTGCCTATGCGCATACACCACACCTTTCTGAGTTTCCACTTTGGCAGCAACTTCAAAATGCAGGCTGAGACAGCTCTGCTTTGGAAAAGAACTGCTATTTAACTGACATCAAGATACAAAATGCCCCTCGGATAATAAAAATAGGTCCTGCCACGTGGCTGTACCCCTCGTGACTTGCTCTTGTCCCATTTGCAGCTTCCTTCTTCCTGCCTTTCCCAATCCCTCCAGGAGGGAGGGGAAACTCCAACTCCAGGCATCAGAAAAGGACAGAGAATCAGATCTTCTTGAAAAAGTTAATTCTATCTGGAACCCAACTACTTTCCATTTAGTGCTTGTTACCAGGAAAAAAGGAATGACCACAGAAAGAGTTTGCTCAAGCAACATTATCATTTAGAGAACACTGACTGTCCCTGCCAACTATGGAGCACAGCTTGTTTGATTCATGTAAATATTTGTAGGTATTTCTTCATATAATTTTCCACCTCCTTTCCCTTCTGGGATACATATAAAAATGCCTAAACAATTAAAATATAGGTGGGCCCAATAACCCAGAGAGAAGCAACTGTTCTGCAAAAAGGAGGACAAAGACAAAAATAACCTAGAAAAAAGGAAGAGTAGGTAAGAGAGGCCAAAATGGCCAAAAATAAACTTGGCTGCTAATGAAATCACTTAAAATGGGGTTAGAAGTGCAGGTCTTCAAGTAGTGTTCATACCACAGGTCTTTCCCTGGAGAATTCAGTGATGGACATTCAGGGTAAGGTAAGCAACAGGATGTGCCCAGTAGAACTGGGCTGTTTTATTTCACTCATCATTGCAATTCTGGCTGCACGAGGGCAGCAGGGACCTGGCTATGTACATCTTTATTTATCTGTGTACATCTGTACCCAGAGATAGGAGAGTTACAACTTCTTAATGTGAACAAGGGAAATACACGGCATTAGGAACAATATAAAATCGCACAAAAATTATCCCTATTTTCTGATATGATTCCATTGATTCCTCACTGCTACAACATAATTGTCTTCTGGAAGTATCATGAGGGGTGTTTCCAGTAATCCCTTACTGTCAGACATTCAGGCTACCTCTGCCTGCCCCATCCCTGGGCTGGGTGTAAATGTCACTACAGCAGCTGCCTCACACCTCAGTTTATGCTCCTCAAATGCTGCAATCCATAACCAGCCCCAAAATGAAACCTCCCCAACAGCCAAGGCACAAGACAGCAGCAAACCAGGGGAGGTGACAAGGGGTACACTGCCAATTCTGCCATCCTGTCATAGGGATAGCAGTGTGTGGAAAACAAGGCAGCAGGAAGAGCTGGGAGCAATAATGTGTTAGCTGAATCTGGAATGAATCACTGGAGATCATGAGTTTGAACCCTAAGGCTGAGACAGAGCTTCAGGGAGAGATTTATCCCTTAGGATAAACACAGACCCTACTAAGGCTGCAGAAGTCTTCCCAGCAGCTTCAAGTGGGAATGGATCAGGCCACATACAACTGCACTGCTGACAGCCACTGGGCTGGAAGAATCCCTCTTTGGTATTAATACCCCCCCCTCCCCTGGCAGAAATAAACATCTCCTGTAATAACCCCTTTTTCTTCAGCATCTGATCATGGTTTGAACACCACACCAAAACTGTGGGCCTTACTGGGTATTTTAAATTTGCACAGCATTGAAGAAAATTATGCTCTAGCTCCCATCTTTATAAACCAACTAAATTAGTGTTTTAGCATTTCTTTGCTACCTTTCATTTAAGGATCTGAAGTGCTTCAACAGTGCTGGAATTTAATGCTGAATTCTCTTGTGATACATGAAAGTATCACTAGCAACAGGGGAAAGTTAAGCAACATGACTAAACTCACAAAGCCAATCAGCATCAGGTCATGTTTCTGGAGCCTTAGTCCCTGTCCTTAACCACAAGATAACACAATACTGCAGTATTCCTATTATATTTGAATTACACATACTTATGTCCAAACATCAAAAGCATTTCTACCAATCTCTAATTACTTCCAGGCACAGCAGAAAGATTTCAGGCCTGGAGGTTCCCAGCACATAGATTATGATATCAGCCATTTGTGAGATATTGGTTGCTAACATTCCCTCATGGCTTTGTGTTATTTTCTTTTATAATCCCACTCCAATAGTATAAAGCAGTGCTATCTAGCTAAAAATTCAGAACATACCTGTGGCAAAATTACACTACAACTGAAGTATGCACACAGCACTGCTCAGTATTGATATTCCAAACTGCAAACCAGGAATTATGAACTGCTTATCCCTGGAACAACAAAGTCCTGATTTTTATTGCAGGGAAAACCATGGGCAGGATGTCCAGCATCCTATTTGAGAATCAGGTTTACTGTTTTCAACTGCAGAGTTCATATTAAAACTATCACATTTACTTGAAAGGCCAAATGAGTAGATAAACAACATTTATGTTACATTGCTACAGCCCTCCCACATATTTATACACCACATAAACACACACATATATATATATATGTGAGTGTGCCTCTTGGAAGCCTCAGAACAGGCAGGAAAAAACAAAGGAGAGAGGATGTTATTGGTGGTTTCAAGTACCAAGAAAGACAAACGTAGACTTGATGGAAACATCCAGAGGCTGTTGTCTATCCAGCAGGAGGGAGGCAAAAGTCTTAAGGAAGGACTTGATTCACAAATGCTTAGAGGACAGGAAAGACCTCAGAGACTTTGAGAAGTAACCCCTGTTTGCCAAGCTGCCTGATCCATGGCATGTCTGAAAGAGCTTTTAAAATACTTTGATCCTTGCTGGCAACTCTAAGTGCTCTACAAACCAGCTTTGTTTCATTCTTTGTTCCTCTGAAGTTATCCGACAGGTTGTGATACTCACAAGGCTCTGGTTGACAGGGCAAAGTCACCTGATGCTTTTTGACACCATCGAATAAGAGTTCTGCACCACCTCTGAAATAAAAACAATGAACCACTGAGATTTTGCTTTATTGTCAAAAGAAGGCAGCACAAAAGAGGCGATTTACACAGATGCCACAACAGAGAAAACAAATGACACAGACTATATTTAGCACAGGATTCCCTTTGTCTTTTTTTTTCCTGTCACAAACCAAAAGTCCGCAGGGGAAGCTGCCAGCTCCCATTGCCAACACAGAGAGGAGGCTCTGCTGTGGCCAGAACCCCACGGTGCCAGGCATCACCCCAGGGAGGATGGTTCCCATCTCTGTGTGCTCCCAGACCCCTGTGCAGCGCTGCTCCCTCTCAAACAACACCACAGCCACCCCACACTGCTCATCCCTAACACCTCCTGGCCACACATCTCAAAAACTGAGCGTCCTTCTGGAATAAATATTCCCCCAGTTTCCAAGTGTGAACACACAGAAAGGGGAAATGACTCACAAGAAGTTACAGAGCAAGTCAGAGCCAGCAGCCTGAGAGTACTGGCGACTCTTCATGGATCTACTGGCTACAAAGTGTCCCAGAGAGAGACTTGACTGAGGGTGACAAAGTAAAATAGAAATAAATAAATGCACAGTCTTCCTCCACTGAACAACCTGATGTTCATCCCTCTTCTGACACTTTGGACACATTAGGAAATACCCTCAGACAACTGATGGCCTCTGCAAGCACAGAGATCAGGTGTGCAGGATATTCAGAGGCTGGCAGGTAAAGGAGCTGGTCCTCACACTGGAAAAGAATGAGACTTGAATTGTGCCCAGGCACCTAACCTTAGGCTCTGCAAAAGAGTAATTAATTTTTGTAACCACAGCTTAGAAGCCTCAGCAAGCTCCTCGCCTTTACTCCTGCTCTAGAAAAAGTACAGTTGTAAAAATCTTGAGTTTTACCAACATCAATCATTTTTCATGATGTTGTGAGGCCGCAGGCCAAACTCAGTCTTAGACTATAAAACTTTTACCATGTGAGTAGGGACATGGATAATAAACACAAAAGCTACTTTAAGTTACAGGACACAGCAGCAGAGAGTCTGAGCTTTTGGCTCTAGACTGAACTCTACACTGGCCAAAGCTTTAACAACTAGAGAAGTCTTAAAAAACTCAATTCACTTAATATTAAACTGAGGTAGAAAAATGACCAACCCATTTTTAAAGGGCATATAATTGTGGCAAAATAACTTAAATGCAGATTACTTTGGAAAAATCTTCCTATTAATTACTTTGTGTGAACTTACTGGTGCCTCTCCTCCCTTGGAAACCAACATAATAAAGAGAAATATTTAAAACAAGCAATCCCCACCTAAGTATCAACAAAGATACTTCCAGATGTTATGAAGTTCCTTTAAATCCAGTATCTAAAAATGCCACAGTAGGTTTCCTTGGCTCTGCAATGGCAGAGCACAACAGAACCCTTGTTATGCCTTCAGCAGCGTTACTTATATGCAGCAACTCTCCTAAAGAGCACTCTGTTGGTGTTCTTCCACCAGCTCACAACAAACAGTTATCTCAAAATTGAAGCAGTGATTATTAACATGAGCCCAGATTCATGGGAGGGAACAAGTCATAGCAATTATATGAAAAACATTTTTTCATGTCATGGAAACAAGGTCACGCTTTGTTACAGCGGGAAATGTAGATTGCAAGATAAGGTCCTTCTGTAAGGCTCGAGCTGTGGGGAACTCAGCTGTGGTTCCTACATAGAGAGCTCATTTATGCATTTCCAAGGGAAGCAAAAATGCATCTCACTCTTCTGCGAAAATTAGGAGACTTGCTGCAGCTGGAAGCGGGAAAGATAGAGGAAAGGATTCTTAAGGAGAAGGGTATTTAAAGGGTTATGGCATTTCTGTGTTCGTGAAAGGGTGGGAAAAAGCGAATAAATAGCAGCCTTTTAGCTTCTGCTAAAAGGAGGCTTTAACGAAATACACAAGTATTTCCACAAATATGCACAGCTTCCACTGCAAACGCTTTATGATCCCAGGGCCAGAGCGTGAGCAGTGCTGATAGTACAGCAGCAAAGGTCTGGAAACTGAAATGCTACAGAGTGAGAACCTGGCAGCTTTACAGACCTGACAAGGCTCAAACACAAAGCACAGTGAGGGCACGAGTCCACACACAAACACACACAGAGACAGGGCTCAGGAAACAAAAACAGCCGAGAAACGAAGGGGAGGTTTTCATAAATAATTTTAATAATTAAAAAAAACCAAACAAACAAACAAACAAAAACAAACTAAAGTATTCAAAAAGGTTGAAAGAGGTGAAAGAAAAAGGAAGGCCTGGCACAGGACGCTCACAGAGAGACGGGAGCGAGGCCCCGGCACAGACGGGCAGACCCCGGCCCCACGCTGCGGGCACCCTCCG
>VWZP01009876.1:270080-297287 GCA_013396995.1 Dicaeum eximium | reverse complement strand
TGAGAGCGGGCTGTGAGCGGGCTGTACCGGGCTGTAGCGGGCTGTGAGCAGGCTGTAGAGGGCTGTACCGGGCTGAGACCGGGCTCTGAGCGGGCTGTAGCGGGCTGTACAGGGCTGTGAGCGGGCTGGAGCGGGCTGTGAGCGGGCTGTGAGCAGGCTGTAAGCAGGCTGTAGAGGGCTGTAGCGGGCTGTGAGCGGGCTGTGAGCTGGCCCCCGAGCGGAGGCGTTCGCCAAGCCCAGCCTGCCCTCCTCCGGCGGCTCCGGGCGGAACAGGGCCCGCAGGTGGGAGCAGAGCACCTGCAGGGCCAACGCTGCTCGCTCCCTGCACCAGCTCCCCGGCCCCCAAATATGATCCCCCGGGCAAAGCCACGCTGTTTGAGGGCTGAGCCCCCCGGATCCTGCAGGGCTGTGAGGGTGATGGCTGTTTTCCACCGGCTGCTTTGGGACAGAGGCTTGTGAGTGTCCAGGGGACTGAAAAACTAAAATTAAAGCTTTCAGCTTAGAGATGCTGGAGAATACACCCATTTGAACATACCCAAAGGAGAAGTTGGTATATAAAGGATGCAAATTTCCAACGCTTTTCTTACGGTGGGCTTCACCAGGCAACACATTTCACTCAGGCTCATGGAAGACGTTTGTCCCTGGCAGCCCCATACCAAGAAGGAGCCAGGTTCTCCTGTCACCAGGGCTGGATGCAGAAGGTCTAAAAGATGGTTCTGACAGCAAGGGAAGTAGAATGGCTACCAAAAAACTTATCTGCAAGGGCAGAAATGAGCTGGGAAGTTCAGCATGGACAAACACAGACAGAAGCAGCAGGAAGAGGAAAAAGAGAAGAGGAGAGGGGTGGAAGAGCCCAGGGTAAAGAGGGAGAATTGGGCCAGAACAAATTGGGATGGCAATGCTGAGGACAGAACAAGGAAAAACAGGGTGTGGAGCATTAGTGGAGGAAACTGGGGAGAGTCTGATCAACATGTTGTGTTCACACAGTCATTAAACCCAGCAACAAGGGGCTTGTTCCCGCTGCTCTAAGATGAGCCAAAATGCAGACAGGGATGGGATGCTCTGGAGTGGCAGTTCCCAAACCAGAACAGGCCCCCACCTTCCCTCACAGAGCGGGAGTGTACAAGGAAGAGGTAGGAAACACCAGCATAGACCCATACTTGTGTTTAATTGTGAGACTGGGACAGACCGAGGCAGGCAGGTACGTCAGTGTGGAAGCACAGCTAGAAGAGCAGACACAACCTGCCCTCACAAAGACAGATGTCATTTTAAGGAGTAACCCTGCTAAAAGCATAAAACCAAATTATTAAAAAAAAAAAGAAAAAAGAAAAAAAAGAAAATAAAAACCAAAACCAAAAAAACCCCAACCCAGAGTTTCCTCTGAAAGAGAAATTTCTGCTTGTTTTCTGAGGACTGGAATCCAACATTGCAGCTGAGGCTGTTTCATATCAGACATGACATGGGGAATTCACATAGCACAAGTCAGGTGTTTCACAGAGACATTTCAGTTCAGGGCCCTGCTCTGGTGCTGGAGACAGGGAAGACTCTTTTGGGAGGGGATGCAGTGCACATGAAGTTGGGCTCTCACAGAGGCCACCTTCCAGAGGACGTTCTCTCCCCAGGCAAGTCACCTCCTGAGTACATCTAAGCAAAGGCAAACTCGGCCCTTCTTCCCACTCTCCCACTTGCTTTCTGCAAGGAAGAAGGTCGACAAAACAATGCACAAATAACGGAAGTAAAAGACCCAGAGAAGTGTCCACAAGATAGTGGGATTTGCTCATGTCCTCCACCATGGAGCAAGGCCACAAGGACTTTTACAGTTGCACCCACGCTGGAAGAGGAGAATCAGTCCCAGATGAGCATCCCACCTCCCTGTGAGAGAAAAGGATTCTCCAAGAGAGGACAGGTCTGGGCTATCCCTCCACCTACTGCACAAACCCGAGACACATTCAAAAGTACGGACAATAAATTAAGGTTGGAAAAAAAAAAATTCAGCGTGTAAAACATATATATGTATATACACACACACACACACACACATATATAGATGTAATGTGCGTGTGATTGTGAAAAATAGGAATGTCATCCCCAGGAGAGAGCTGGCATGGCAGAAACACACCCCTGTCCCTCTCCTGAGCCCAACACTACCCTGCTCCCCTGATTCACAGCAGACACACAACACCAGCACGGCCGAGCAGAGGGAAGGGGTTGTGCCTGGCATCCACCTTCCCTCTGCCAGCTGGGTCCCTGTGCCAAGGAGGAGTTGGCTGCTTTGTAGAGGAGTGGGGAAGAGCCCAGCACTCGTCCCTTCATGGCCTTCACAAGGAAGGGTTGCTGCAGGCAGGAAAAGGTAGGGAAATACAGGAAAATCAAATTGGAATGGCAGGGGCACCCCACCCCTCCTCAACTTGCCAGGGCCCTGCCCCTCCCACGGCATGGGACCACCACCACTGTATCAAGCAGAAAATAAAGCCATAATGAGTCAATGCTTTGGTATGTGACCATTCCCCTCCCCTCAATCCCCACTGTGTTACCCCCAAACCCTTATCTGTAAAACTTGTCAAATAAAATCTCTAGCGTGCCTTTTATATCACTCTGTGACCCCTTCCTTCCCCAGTGCCTGCCCTGGCCCCTGTCCCCAGCCGAATTTGGGAGGTGCCTTGCTTGAGCTCCACCAGTTACAGCTTCTGCTCTCCTGACTGGATTCTGTTGAACGCTGCCTGGTCCAGCGGCAGGTAACAGCCTTGCCTGGAGTCCAGAAAATACAACCTGTCCTTCACCAGCACGGGGTCAAAGCCCTGCTTCCGCAGCTCCATCTTCTGGAACTTGTAAGTGCCTGAAATGGGGAGAGAAGAAGGAGTAAAGGCTCACTAGCCACACACACTTCCATCCCCACCACACCTGTGTTGCCCCAGACTCAGCCTTGCGTCCTCATGCCTCAAAACCACCAGAGGAACTGGCCACGGGCTCTGTGGGCAGAGAGGCTCCATCCCCACCCTGCAGACTGATCTCTGTAACCAGGTTTTCCCCTCTCAGGCTCCTCCAGCTCCATGTCCAGTGTGAGTGTGCATGCCATGGCTCACTTGTCTTGGAGACTTCGTGCAAGAACCGCAGGAAGACGGGACGTGCATACAGTGGCAGGGCCTTTTTCAGCTTGCTGGAGAAGTCTTCTAGGTCACAGGAGTTCTCTGGGTCGGCAATGGCTGCCATCCCTGCCCTCCCTTCAATCCCTAAGAGGCAGAGAATGAAGAGCACTCAGACACACTGTCCCTGTAGCATCATCTCCCCTCTGCCCTGCACCAGCAAGACCCTGCTTTGTACTGAAGTGCTGGCACGCCCAGCTGTGTCACTGCTGTGTCATCACCCTGTGATGCCCTGTAGCCAGGGCTACCAGTGACACCCTCCAGTCACAGTCATGGCCAGAGAGGACACAGGGTCCTTACAAATAGCTAGAATCAGACCAAAGCTTGAGAGAGTGAGGAAACCCTCTGGTTCCTGCTAGCCACACCCCTTGTGGCCTCTTCCCAGCTTGCTTACAGGGAGCCTCAGTTTACCCTCTTGTCAAAGGACACACCAATCTGGACATGCAGGACATGTTCACACTCAAGTGTTGGAGGCCTGCCTGCCTCTCAAGACTGTCCACTTCCCTCTCAGCTACCTGGGACCTCCACACCATAAACCACCACATCTGTCAGGTTGAGGATGCGGCTCAGCGTTCCCTCCACCTCCGTGGTGGAGACGTTCTCTCCTTTCCATCGGAAGGTGTCCCCGGTGCGGTCTCGGAAGTACATGTAGCCATATTTGTCCATCACCAGGACATCCCCTGTTGGAAAGCAATGAATAGGCAAAAAAATGAGGTGTCGGCTAGGAGCAACCCTGGAGCACCTCAAGGCAGTGCTGTTACCCTGGAAGAGTCCCCACTCCCACAGAGGGGCCTTTCTCCTCCACTCCCAGCAGAGAGAGGGGTCCTGCTGGCCTCACCTGTGAGATAGGCAGTGTCCCCTTTTGTAAACACATCCCTGGCAATTTTCTTGTTGGTGGCCGACTGATTCAGGTAGCCATCAAAGTGCTGCAGGGGATTGCTCCTGACAATGCGACCCACCAGCTGCCCTGGCTCTCCTGCAGTGAGAAGAGGGGAATGAAGGTGGGAAACACCACCACCCCCACCCCCCAGGCAAAAAGGGTGTCTAATAAGATTGGTGTTGTTTAACTGAGCAGAGACAAATCCAGGGAAATTATCCTGAGGTATCATGAAACACTCACACTCACACAGGGCTGAGGAGATTTTATCCCTGTGGTTGTCCTCACCTGGTTTGCAGCTGATACAGACACCATCTGGTCCCCGGATCAGCTCCATAGTGTCTTCATCCACCTTCACCAAACCAATGGGGTGTATATTTGGTAGGATCCTGCTGTTGAAGCCACATGACCCAACCTAGAAGAGAAAGAGCTCTGAGAAAGAGCTCAGAGCTGTGGGTAGCAAGGACATTTGTCCACCCACTGCTCACATACTCCCAGGACATCACAGAGGTGGCACCACCCAACAGCCAAAACCCGTCTTGGGTGGATGGCAACCCATGCCAAGGAGCAAACAGCCCATCTGGGTTTCCAACCCTGCCCAGGCCAGCTGTCACCCTTCGGGACGTGAGGGAGGATTGTGGGGCCTTACGTTGCCATCAAAGTTTCCCAGGCTGCAGTTGCACTCGGTGGCCCCGTAGAACTCGGCCACCTGGGCGATGCCAAAGCGGGCCATGAACTCCTTCCAGATGGAGGCCCGGAGCCCATTGCCCACGGCCATGCGCACCCGGTGCTGCCGCTCCGCGTCCTGCGACGGCTGGTTCAGCAGGTAGCGGCAGATCTCCCCGATGTACTGCACGATCTGGGAGCAACACACAGAAAAGACTCACTAGAACTCTCTGCCAGGCCCTGGGTTGTCTGAGGTTTCTTCAGGGCAGGAAGGAACAGCACAACACACCCAAAGTTTGCTAAAGAGGCTGCAGTAAAAAAGGGAAGTTCTGCCAACTCATCCAGCCTGTCCTTCCCTGGTTAACCCACCTCTCCAGTCTGTGAAACCCATCCACTCTCTCCTGGCTAATGCTGGAACATGAGGAGGACACATGAAGCTACCAGCCCAGGTGGGAAGGACACAGCCCCACCACCCTGAAAGGCGGTTTGGACAGACAGAATCGGTCCAGGCATCCCACACTTCCAGCAGCAGGGCTCTCCCCTGCATGGCACAGACCCCCAGGCTTCACTGCCCACTCCCCACTGGCCCCTTGCCTCACCGTGCAGTTGTATTTCACACAGTCCTCCCAGAAGTGTGAGGCCGAGAACTTCTTGCGGATGACAATCGTCATGCCCTGCAGCAGGCACTGCCCAATCCCCACGATGTTCCCTGCAAAGAGGCAGCCAGGAAAGCCCTCAGTCCCCACACCCCTCTAGCCCAGCCCACCCGGGAAAAGAACTCGTAGGGAAAGGTAGTAGCCATGGTTGGCTTACAGCAGTGGGGGTTCACCCAGCCAAAGCCCCCAGGACCACAGGCACAAGGGAGGAGACACATGGCAGTAACATGTAGGGCAGCCCTTCGCACCTAAACATCCCAGCATGTCTCAGCCAGCCAGGCAGGCACTGCTTCCCCTTCCCCTGGACTTTCACTGCTTACTTTCCACAGGGAGCAGCAGTGAGGAACAGGCATTCCAAAACCAGGGTAGGATAACGCCCTCCCCACACACTCCCTGCTCCAAAGGTCAGCCAGATCGATTCTTGGCTTCCAGGGAAAAAGCAGAAAAAGCCTCAGTCACACACTGCAAGCAGCAGTCTCATCCTCCTTGACATGCAGATCACAGCCACACCAGCCTCCAGCCCGAGCCCTGGGCTTGGCTGAGGGAAGAGTCAGTCCCAGGATGCCAGGCTCTGTCTGGCCCATGTCACCTGCAGCATGGTAGAGCGGGAGGCAGTCGTACATGACATCATCGGACCTCATCCGAAAACCGTAAAAAACTAAGCTGGACATGCGGAAGTACCTGAGGGGAGGGTGAAAAGGCACGTCAGGAGCAGGGTCAGGAGTGCTGTGCTAGGATAAGACAGAGCTCAGCCCATCCTCCCTGAGCCCCTGCCCACAGCCTTACCGGCAGTTCACCACAATGGCAGCCTTGGGCAGCCCCGTCGTGCCAGAGGTGTAGATGTAGAAGAGTTTATCTGGGGAGCAATGAGGAGACAGGGTCACATTCCCAATCTAGGAGCTGGGCAAACCAGGAGAGGGGGACAAGCAAAATTTAAACGCTCTACTCGTGCCAGCTGAGCCAAAACTCTCATATAACAGCTCCAAGATCATGCTGGGATCGCCCCGGGTAGATCAGGTTTGGACACATGGAGGGTATGACAGGATACTGCTCCACACAGAGCTGGGCCTCCAACACTGGAGTAAGACCCATCCCAAACACCCCTTGCCATCGACATCCCCAGCAGTTTTGCCAGAGCTGTAACCAGCTAACCCTCAAAATCACCACCACATGTCTGACCACATACCAAGAAAGCCCTTAGCAGGGGGAGCTGGCTGGTGTCGCTGGGCGATCTGCAGGAGGGGGTCCAGGTGTTTTGCACCAGGAAGCACAGATTTAGGATTTTCTTCCCCAGACCAGAAGAGATGGATGGCTTTATCCAGGGATGGCTGCACTTCCTGTATTGCTGAGAAAGTAAAGAGGGGAGCTGCAGAAAAGTGGCAGGGTGGCTACAGCACAGAGACCCCCTGTCCTCCCAGACAGTCTGAGGGACACCCTGCCCCAGGCAGCAGTACTCCCACTGTGCTTTGCAGAGTCCCCAAAGGGCTCACAGCCATCCCATGCAGATGTTGTTCACATGATTAACAGATGCTGGAGCCACAGCCCAGACCACTTCAGGGACCAGAAGATCCTGTTTTCCACCTTCCCCCATCCAAAACCTCTTTGGTGCCAAGAGGTCTGTTGACACCATCAGCCTTAGAGGTGTGGGCTGAAACACACAAGGAACTGGAGCCAAGGTGCTGCAGGGATGTAGCAACAGCCATGGAGAGCAAAGGGAGGCTCCTCTGGTGCAGTGGGGCAGGCCCAGCCCAACCCGGGTCTCCATGCTGGGAATAGACTCAAGAGACACAAGGAAGGATCCTCATATCCAGGCTGACCCGCTTGGGAGGCAGACAGCACTGCACTCCAGATCCTGCCCAGTGTCCAAAGGAATCAACAACAACAAAAAAAACCCCAAACCCAAATCTAATTCCTGGATGATTCAGCTGTCCACTCTCTTCCAGATCTCTGCTCTGTGGCGGGAAGGAGGGTGAACCCACCGACTAGACACACCTCCCTCCAGTCCAAAGCACTCTCAAAACATCTGGCAGCCCCTCACCTTCCATCATTTCCACCCCAAAAACCACAGCTTTGGAGCTGGAGATGGTGATGCAGTGCAGCAAGGCATCCAAGCGCAGGTGGGAATTCACGAGGGCCGTCTCCACCCCGATCTTGGCCAGGCCCAGCCACAGCCCCACGTACTGATTGCGGGACTCCATGAAAAGGGCCACCACGTCCCCCGAGCGGAAGCCTTGGCCGTAGAAGAAATTGGCCACCTGGTTGGAGTACTCGTCCAGCTGACGGAAGGTCCAGCTCTCGCCTGTGCCTTGGAAGATCAGTGCTGTCTTCTCTGGATACTTCCTCGCGGTCTTCTGGAAGATCTTGGCAATTGTGTTCTTCTCCCTCATGTGCCTCCATACCTGCCACTTGACCCGCAACAGGACCAGCCCTGTGCTGCCAAAGGAAGGGGAGCAAGAGGGCAGCTGCTCAGTGATCCCTGCAAAACCACTTCCTCCAGCACAAGGACCTTCCGAGGAGCTGCAACGGCCCAGAACTTACACCAGACCCCACTTGAGGTCAGCAGCAGCTCTGTGTGCTCCCCTGAGCAGTGTGCACACTGGCAGAACACATCTGCAAAGATGCTCACAGCCAGGGACTGATGGAGGCCAGGGAGAGATGTGTTTTGGCAGTCTGCAGACAGGGATGTCCCTGGTCAAAGGGGCATTTTTGAGCCTCGAGTGCTCTCCAAGAGGTACCACCACTTCCTCCCCACCAAATCCTTGCCAGGAGCTGACACAGCCTGATACCAACTCAGAATGAACCCTGCAAAGGGGCCTGGTGCTACGCCAGCAGCTGTAGGGACAGGGTGAAGTACAAGGACAGTCAATAGACTGAGCTCAGCTGAAATCTATCCTTCTTGGGAAAAGTTTGCCAGAGAGTTTGTAGTCACCCGGACACAGCAGAGGGAGGTCTCCTTCCAGCCAGGTCAGTGCCAGCAGAAACCCAGGCTGTGCAAGGAGTCAGGGACTGTGCTCACACATACACATACACACACACCAAGGCAGAGCAGAGGGCCAGAGGGGGATGGCTGGACCATCCCAGCCACGACACCTACCTGGCGTCCCTTGGTACTGTCTTGAGGAATATGAGGAAAAATTCCCATCCACCGGATGCCAGGTAGAAGATGAAGAGAGCAGGGATGGTCTGGGCCCAGGACAGTTCCAGAGTGACCCTGAAGAACAGCAGCACAGCTGCAAAAGCAGCCAAACGCAGCATCATGGCCTGTGAGGAGAGAGACACCACGGCCATCAACCCACGCACACTGGACCTGGGGATAACAATCCCGTGGGTGTGGGATGCCTGAGCAGCCCCCAGTTTCCTGGATGAGGTCCCTGAGTCATCAGTCCTGGCAGTGAGGATGTAACCCAGCAGCCCAGAGGTGTAACTTTATCTGACCCTGGAGATGACCTCCAATTGAGCCATCAGCAGGGCATTGCTCAGTGCAAGCCGAGAGCCCGGCCACTGCCACCTGGGAGCCACATCCTGCACACCAGCCAGGGGCCTGGCCACGCCCCAGCAACATGAGATGCAGGATAAAGTCACTTTCATGGATGCATGAGCAAAGTCATGGCAGGAGACCGTGTACAGATGATTGGGAGATTCCACTCTACCCCAGAATCCCTCTGTCCTCAAAATCCAAAGTCTCCCAGGCCCTGAGCACGAGCTCTCCTGCATGCCTGGCTCCAGGACAGCCATCACAGCTGTTGGAAGAGCACAGCTTCATGTGCTCCACAACACAGCTCAGACAGGATCAGGGACAGGAAGCTCTGCTTGTGTTTGCAAACCCTCGTGTTGGCAGGCAGTTTCCTGGCCTGGCTAGGCTGGAGACACTGCCAGAGCAGGTCAGGGATGAGGCCAGGCTGGAGTGGGCAGAACAAGGACTGTCACTGCAGCCAGGAGCGCCCAGGCCCACGTCCTATTCCCTTGGGACAGTGACTCTGTCTCTGGTACTTGTCCCTCCAAAAAAGCATCTCTGTCCCCATCCCAGACACAGCCCAGAAGTGGCTCTGAGACTCAAGAGACAGTGATCTAGCAATGGCTCTTTACAGGCAATAGCACTGGGAGGAGGAAAATGACAAGAGACGTGACCCTCACAGCTCCCAGATAAAACTGGCCCTTCCTGGCATGGACACAGGCCAAAAAGGAAGGAAACATCTGCATCATTTCCCTCTTGAAGACTGATTCCCTGCTCTGAAGCTGGAAGCCCTGCATGGGCTTTTCTACCATTGGTGGGGCTGGGAGCCACACCTGTGGCTTTCCCTCTGCTCTGTGCAGTCCCCCCAGATCCAAGGAGCTTCTGTGGATTTGATACCAGATGCTGGCAGGGTGGGAGGCAAGGCAGTGCCACATGGTCACTGTGCCCTGACATGTCTCGTTCGCTGGCTGTCCCACCTCTAAGTCGTGCCACCAGCAGCAGGCTGGGATGCATCAGAGCACAAGATGCCACTCCCAGGTGGACACCTGGAGACATTTTCCCACCGATAGCCCTTACGAGTGACCTCTGAACACTCTCCACCAAACACCTCCCTCCGTGAGGTGATGCCCCACAACACTGTCCCTCTGCCTTTTAGCAGGGCAGGACTCACTGTGTTTTTGCCTGGGAGCCTCTCTCTGCACTTATACAGAGCAACTTTTAGGTCACCATCAAACTACTGTGCCTCAGCCGGGTCCTGGGCCCTCCGTTACAGCCTCACACCAGCCAAATGTGGAGAGGCAGCAGCGGGGGAGCCCCACGCTGTGTGGGCAGCAAAGTGCTTAATCTCCCGCTTGAAGGCAAGGCAGGCTCAGGCAAGCCCCTGTTATCCTCTGCTCATATCTCCACCTCACTCCGGCATCCCGGTGCCTCCTGCGGAGATAACCGGGGAGAGATTCCCGAGAGATACCCGGTGTGCCGCCGCCGGAGACCTCCAGCCCTGCGTTACAGATTCAGGTCTTGTCCGGCTGCATCAGCACAGGGGAAACGAAGCCATGCCTGCAGCTCACAGCCAGCAGGCACCGAGGCAAAGCACGGGGACCCACCCGGGGAGCACCGAGCCCGGGGAGCGGGTCCCAGGGGAACAACGGTGGCCGGGCTGTGAGAAGCCCCAGCGCCAATGACACCTGGGAGGCAACTGTCCCCTACCTACCCTGGGCAGGGGCCCCCGTCTCACCCTCCTGAGGACCCCAGCAGGGAGGTCGAGCAGCGCTGCCCCAGCCCCATCACAGGAGGCAGAAAGGCCGGGAGGGCCCCGCACCGGGACGCAGCCAGGCTCCGCCACCCAGCCCCGGCCAGGCCCCGGAAGCGCCCGGGCACAGCCACTCTCGGCGGGGCGAGGGCCCGCGGCGCGCTCGTGGCGAGACCAGGGGACTGCGGGACCCCGGCGCTTGCCACGGCGCTCCACGAGGAGCCCCGGCCCCTCATGCCGAGACCGGCGGAGCGGAGGGACACTGGTGCCGCCCGCAGGGCCGCGGCGCCTGATGGGGAGCCCGCGGGGAGGGAGCGCGGCTGCCGCCGCGGCTCTGGGAGCTGACGGACCGGGATGGGGGGGACGGTGCCACGCTCTTACCGGACTCCGGGGCGTCCGCTGAGGCCCGGCTACCTGCACCGGGAGCGGGGCCCGCCCGACTCTGCGGCAGGGGCGGGGAGGGGCGGGCAGCGCGGGCCGCCGGGAGCTGTAGTCCCGCCCGGTGCACCGGCCCGGCCCCGCGGTNATGGATAGCGCATTGGACTTCTAGCGTGTGACGGGAGTCATTCAAAGGTTGTGGGTTCGAGTCCCACCAGAGTCGCATTTTGCCGCCGGAGCGCGGCGATCGCTCCCGGGCCTCCGCGGCCGCACCGGGCCGGGGGAACCCGCGGCCGCTCCCGGGCGCTGCAGCCGCGCACGGTCCGCACGTCCTCGGGAGAGTGCGGAGAGGGAGACCCGTTTTGGGAGAGGGGTCAGGGGCGGCACCGCGGGGAGCGGACTCGGGCATCCGCCCCGGCATTGCAGGAGTTACTGTTACCGCATCCTGCACGGCCCCGCAGAACGGGCATGCCGGGGCTGCCACTTGCCCACAGCGAATATATCCTCTCCAAAAAAAGCATTTTCACGTAGCTGGTGTCTGCCCCCCCTAAATCACCCTCTGCCGCCTTGTTTCCGCAGGCTCCGCGAGCGATGGCTGCAGGAACAGGAGCCACAGAGACTGCTACTCGATCCGGCTGAGCAGATGCCGTTTAAAATTGCATGATGTGCCATTTCTGTAGCGCTGGCACCAGCCCACTGAGGCACACGTGGCTGCACAGAGGCGGCACCACCAACACTGACAGCCCGGACACTTCAAGGCCTCATTAAATAACCCAAAATGCACCAAAATCCTCTCTCACGGCCATAATTTCCCATGTTTCCTTGACTCCGCTCACAGTTCCTGGAAGCAAATCTTTGCTGCCTTTTGGTTTATGCACCCCAAGGCTCTGACGTTTCTGGGTCATTTTAGAGGCAAATGTTTCTTTCAACTCGACCACTGCACTGGGACAACCCCCACACTGTGTGTTTTACTGGTAGCTAAAGGATGTATTTATTTACTGTCTTTTAGTACCTGTTTGAAATAACTCTGGGGGCCAAGGGAGGATCTGGAGAAAAACCCAAAGTCTGGCACGTGGGGTAGGTGATGCAGGGAGAAGTCAGAAAAAGGGAGTCTGGGGGGAAGGAAGAAAACCTGCTGGAGCCAAAAAGGGGTAAGGTTTCACATCAGATCTCCAGCTCAGGAGGGGAGATGGGGCAAAAGGACAGGGGTAATGAACTACAAGTGCCAGTGTGGATTTTATTAAACGAGAAGGAATTCCAACACAAAGAGCCCCTGGCCTCATGGCTCTTTGCCATCACATCCAGCAACTCTGCTCCCTGACTGCTGGCAGTCTGGAGCACAGTTTAATTAACCCAGACAGCAATCAGCTCCCAGACACAGCACCAGCAGCCGCTGTCTCTGCACTCACTGGATTCAATCCCATAATCCCAACTGTGTCATTTTGTTGCCCAAGGAAGGGATGATTCCTACTGAACAGCCAGCACAATCATGTGGATTTCATAATTTTTGATGGGGAGGGACTACAGGGAGACACAGCACACTGGGATCGGCTCTCAAAACAGCCAATCCAGGAGGGAAAATACCCAAAGATATTTCCCTGCCTGCCCTGTGGGCACACAATCACACACTGCCTGGTCTCTGAGGCAGGAAGTGAGGCACATCCAATATGACCCAACAGCAGACCAATTATGCACCAGTACAAAATGGGATTTCACCACTGCACACACCAAACCTGCCCCTGCATTCCTCTGGAAATCATGGGTTTAGCTCCAGTCCAGGGCAGCCCCAAGATCTGAAGCCTCGATCTTCCCAGGATGGGAAGGGTGGGAGGAAGGATTGACCTGCACAGCCCGGGAGCTGCAGAAGGCCAAGGCATCCATTTGCTGCAGTGTGCTCCCTCCCCACCCCAGCATTTGGGAGTGTCAGTACTGGAATGCTGCTGCTGGGGGACCTGAGCAGCCAGACCAGCTGGCGAAGGCACATCTGACCTTGACATCCCACAACCAAATCACAAACAGCAAAAAAGGTCGAGTTTTTGTCACAGCACAGGGAGGTGCCAGTTGGCGCCTACCAACAGGTTGGTGCCAGCTCTTGGCAGGAGAAACCACAGCCCTGGGGTCCATGGTGGAAGAGAGGCAGCCACGCTGTGCTCCTGGACAGGGCAGGAGGATTTGGAGTGCAGCTGGGGCTGGCTCCTGGCTGCCAGCAGGGAACCCCTGGGCCCTTCCCGACAGGAGCTCTCACACTCGAAGGGCCGGGGGAGGGAAGATGCCGAGCTCCTCCCGCAGGGACTCCACTGGCTGCTCCCAGCGCTGCTCGTAGTAGACATTCAGGACACAGCTGGCATTGAGCCCGCTCCGGATCGCCCAGGGAACCAGCTCGGTGGCCAGGACCTGCAGCTTTCTGCGACAAAAGATACAGGTGGTGGCAGTTTTGATATCCACATTTTGTTAATTTCCTTCTCCAAGTCCCCACTGTAGGCTGATGCAAAGCACACGTGTCCCACATATCCCTCTAACTTTCTGGCATCCCCTCTGCTTAACTCACAGGGGAAAGTGAGGCACAGAAGAGGATGATGTGCCAGGAAGGTTACAGTCAGCACCAACCCAAGGCCAGAACTCAGGTTCTGCAACTGCTGGGCCACAAAAACAGATATGCTGATATGCTAAGGCAGGGAATAGCTGCCAGTGTGGTGAGGGTCCTGCTGGCCCTCAACACATGCCCATCCATGGCTGGAAATTGCTCCTGCCTGGCACAGGGGAGCTGGTGTTGAATGCAGATTAAGCATCACGTTCTGCTTCAAGGCAGACCTGCATCAGGTTCTGACAAGGCAAAGCTGTCACCGCTTCCTTGGGATGTGGGGATAGCAGTAGGCTCACGGAGGGATCCCCCCTGCAGACCAGGAGTGTCCCCTCCTTGTCCCCAGTGGACATGGGAAAGCACCACACAGGCTGGGTGTAGCCAGGGCAGAGACTGGGCACCTACCGCGAGCTGAGCCGGACGGGGCCGAACGCTGCTCCCAGGACACACATGGGCAGCCCCGTCTGGATGGCTTCGAACCACTTCACCACCACCTCACCTGGCAGGGAGCAGGGAGGTTGTGACAGACAGAGAATCTGGATCAAGGGCCAGCCAGGGCTGTGTGGCTCCTCAGCACAGGCTGTACATCTGCCCTTCCCGAGGATGGCTACTTGGGAATGCTTCCTAAGTCTGGCCATGGCCTCAACCTGTGCTAGGATGGGCCTTGTCACACACCACTCACCCACCCCAGAGGGATGGCACCCCACAAGCCCTGGGAGCTTTGGGAACACGTCCCAGGCAGTCCAACTCCCTGCAGACCTCAGCAATGTGGTGCCAAAGACTGATGCTCCATGTGGCTCTCCCGGTCTCCCCAGAGCAGGCCTTTTACAAAACTGCCTGGACTCAGACAAAGCCTGTGTGGGAGGCCAGTTGTGCTGGTCCCCACAGGTACCAGCAAGTCACACCAGCACGTGTGACTCGCTATTGAGTCAGACACAAAATGAGGGCAAAGGACACAGAGACGTGCAGATAAGGAGCAACCAGGAGCAACCCTTCTGCCTTCACACAGAGCTTGGAAAACATCCCTCCTTCCATGCCACCCTCCCTGCCAGGCACAAACCACCCATCCAGTGGCTGCCTGTGCCCAGGGCTTGGGCAGAGCATCTCCCAGCAGAGAAAAGGTGACATCTCATGGCCTCTCAGTCACCACACAGCCAGTGATGATGCAAAATCTCCACACACTGAGCCGGGCTGAGGATCGGGGAGTCTGGCTGGCCCAGCTTGCTCCATTTCTGGGAGGCAGCTGAGCACAATCAGTGAGTTTGGCAGTGCAGCCCCTGAGCCCACTGCTGCTCACCCAGCATGTTGGTTGGCATGCCCAGGAGGGTGTGCATCAGGTCATGGACTTCCCGGTACCGCTGGATCACGTACGCCAGCTCTTCATTATCAACAAACTTGGGCGGCATCCGGGTGTCCGGAGAAACCTTCTTCAAGTCCAAAGAAATCCAACTCAACTCCATGGCTCCAGTTTCACCTGTGCTCCCACACAGGGATCAGCCACAGAACTTTGCACCCCATGAAACCCCACACTCACATTGTCCTCCAAGAAGCGGGCGTACTCCCGGCCCAGTGAGCCATCCGGCAGCCCCTGCAGCCTGGCCATGTCCAGGGTGGAGAGACGGATGCGAGGCCGTTCCCTGGAAGCAAAACACAGGTCAGTGAGAAACCCCCATCCCTTCCTCTGCCCATCCTTGCTGTTTTCCCAGTGCAGATCACAACTGCTCACTGCAGGGACAGCACTGTCTGCACTTCTGTTGTGGAGGCTGGGACATGAATCGCTTTAAGGATCTACCTGAAGCCTTGGCAATAAAAGGGCCTTTATCTTGTGTACTTTTAACAACCCTGGTGGGAAAAACACTGGTGTCCTCTGTACTGAAAAGCTGCTGCTGTGTGAGCTGCCAGACAGGCACAGCCTCCAGCAACAGCCAGCCCTGCAGAACAGAGAAATTTAGTGCCCCTGCAAAGCAGCCAGAGCTTCAAAGGAGCAACCCCAAAGAGGAGAAGGAATTTGTTCAAAGCACAGGTTTAATTTCAACCCTGCTCAGGCTTTCACCACCTGCCACATGGCAGCCACACAGAGAAAGGTCTCCTCTACAGGTTGTTGGCAAACAGGTGCCTCACAGCCTTGGAAGTAAACAAAAGCCCTTTTATTTCCATTCACAGGGTAAACTCTTCCCATGATAAAAGACCCAGGAGCTGCTCAGCTCCTAGAGTGGAGGTGTCAGGGAGATAAGCAGTGCTGGCATCACTTCCACACTGGCTGCAGATATTTCCTTGTGTATTTGTTGTCAAAGGAACCTCAGCAGCTTGGGGGATAAAAACAAAAAGACCTGTGTGCCCAATTCAGACACCTGCAAATCCCTGCAATACCACAGGGCAAGGAGCAGGTGAGTATGTCCCTTCCCAGCCTTCTCCCTGGGCAGTTCTGCTGGGATTCTGCCCCATCCCAGTGCTCTAGATGTTTTACCAACTTCCCAAGCCAGGATGAGGTTGGTCTGCATAAATATATAGCAAAAGGCAACTTTTCTTAAGCTCCTATGTGACACAAGCAGCAGGTGTGACACATGACAGGACATAGGGAGAAGGCAAGCAGATATACAGTGAGAAGTTGGTTAATAAGAGAAATCCCTCCTGGTCCTCAGCCTTACTGCATTCAACAAGTCCTTGCAGACATGGAAGGAGAAGTGATGGAGTCTTAAAAAAGAAAACAAGAGATGTGGCCTCATTTCAGCTTGAGTCAGGAAAAAGAAAATGTGTCTAAGGAGGAGGCAGACCAGCATAGACAGAGTCTCCAATGCAAGAAAATGCAGCAGCAGGCACAGGGAAGAAATCTATGGATGTAGTGTGCTCTCATCACTGCTCAGCATCCACATCCATGGATTTCTCCCTTGTGTCTGCTGCTGCACTCGTGGTGTTGGCAGCTGCCAGTTCCAGCAGCAAAGCAGAACAGACAGGCAAGTGGTGCCTGCCCTTAGATGTGTCACAGGGCTCCTGTGAATGTTAAAAATAAAGTTAGCCTGGAGGGTTAAAGCTACAAAACACTTGTGCTGCTTCCAAGCTCTCCCTTCACAGGGCCAAGGAACCTGCTTGGCCTCGTGTGCCTCCCCACCACAAACCAGGGCGAGGGTGGGGGGGATGGGGAGGGACGCACTGGAGGATGCGGTAACCTTCAGGGTGGTTTTTCATCTTGTCTCGCAGGTTTGGCAGGGCCAGGCAGCCTGTGGTCTCCCCAAGGACAGCCACCATGTCTGAAAGAGAGACCAGAGAGTGACCCAAGAGCTGTTGTTGCAATATCCAGCTATCCTTGGTTGGCAGGTGAGCAAACAGGGCAATGAACCCATCGACCAGGAGCAGGCAGGAAGCCCCTGGTAAAGTGGGGACCCCATAAACCACAGATCTTCAGCTTCAGGGCTACTCTGCCCTGGTGTCACCCACATGACCCTTCCTGGGAATGGGATGGAGGAGCAGGCATAAGGCCTGGGGACTCTGGAGAAAGTGACCGGTCTGGGTGGCATCACACGGGCTCACACCAGGGTGTGTTTGGGTTTCCTCACTCCCTCTCTTTCACAGCCTCCTGCGCGGGGTCAGTTCTCAGCCCTGCGCTTGTCCCAGACTCTCCTACGAAGCTTCCAGGAGGCAGGGAGCGGGATTTTCTGGCCGCGGGTGGCAGGCGCTGCCCTCGCCGGCCTTACCGTGTCTGTAGGGGTCATAGAGCGCCATGACCGCGGAGCCGGCTGCCAGCAGCGCCTTCTGCAGCGGGCTGGTGGGGATGTGCCCGGGGTACAGCTGGTGCCACCCTTCCATCTCCTCCTCCTCCTCCTCAGCGTGTCCATCCCGGCCTCGCGGCTCGCTGTGGCTCGGCCGGGCTCTGCCTGCGGGGAGCAGCGGGTGAGGGACCGGCCCGGCTGAGGGACCGGCCCGGCTGAGGGACCGGCCCGGCTGAGGGACCGGCCCGGACGCTCCAGGGGCTGCGGCGGGAGGCACTTGCCTGGGGAAGCGGGACCCCCCCTCAGCAGCGGGACCCCGGCCCGCACCGCCCGCAGCAGCAGCCGCCGCATGCCCGGCGCCGGCCCCGCCGCTGCCCCGGAAGCGCCCGGCGCGGGGCGGGGCGGGCGGCCATGGCGGCGGCGGCCGAGCTGGCCGGGCTGTTCGCCGTGTACAAGCCCGCGGGGGTGGCGTGGGGCCGCGTCCGGGATGCGGTGGAGACGCGGCTACTGCGGGGTGAGCGCGGGCGGCGGGACCCCCCCATCCCGTCCCGTCCCCGGGGTTCGCCGGCCGCTCCTGACTCTCCCCCCGTCCCCTCTTCTCTTTCAGAGCTGAACGCGGCGCCGGGACGCGCCCCGCGGCAGCAAGTCCGCTTCCTACCGGCTCCGGTCCCGGGCGGCGGCGGGGCCGTGGAGCTGGTGGCTGCCAGGGTGCCGGTGCTGGCCGACCATCCTCTCGGTAAGGATACAGCGGGGCCTGGGCCGGGAGAGACCGGGAACCCGTGGGAGCCCCGGGCAGGCGCTGCGGAGCGGCTCCATCACTGTCTCCGTTGCAGTCCGAGGCCCGCGGTTCAGGAAGCTGAAGATCGGAGCAGGTCACCGGCTGGATGTGAAGGCCTCGGGAGTCTTCGGTGGGTCTCGTCCCGGAGCAGCACCGTGTCCTGCTGTCTGCGAGGTGATGGGTTTCCGTGCAGGGAAGAAGGGTGGATGCACAGCCACTGCACTGCAGCAGCCCCTGCATCTCACAGCCCCACTGGGAGTTTAAGTGCTAAAATACAGAAGAAATGTCCCAGCAAGCCGCTGGCAAAGCTAAATGAGAGAGACCCAGGCACGCTGGGTCTGCTGGGGACACCAATCCCATGTCTGCTCCACCACCTGAATTGGCTTCGCTGTGGCTGGCAAAGCTGAGCATTTGCCCTGAGTGCCCAGGTGGAAACTTCTGGGGAAATCCAAGAGCTCTGGTTACAGCCCTATGGTTTTCATGCCAGACAACAATCTGGGGGTCTAATTGCACTGCTCAGACATGACCCCTAAGAAGATACAGCCCTGTCCAAGGGGCAAGAGTGATGTGAGTGTTCAGTGCTGTGTAAATGCACGTCAGTGATTTTTGTGAGGCTGAGTAACAGGTTCCCCATTTTCTGTGTTTCAGTGCTTGGCATTGGCCATGGGAACAGGCTGCTCACTGACCTGTACAACTGCCACCTGACCAAGGTAGGTGCTGGCTCTGAACGGGCCACGGAGCCCCAGAGTGCCATCGCACACTTGATCCTGCCCCAGTGCCCCAGACCAGCCTTGTGATGCTGATTCTGCATTTAAGTCTCAAACCTGCCAATGCTTTTGAGAGCTTTTCAGGGTCCAGAGTTTCATCCTTCACTTGAGCATCCACTTGTGGCCTTTTGAGCACAGGATGCTGCTGTCTTTTTGTATAAAACTCTCGTAGCCTGCACTTCTAGCAGCTGCATGGTGCAATACTCCTGCTCAATTGCTTGGAGCATTTTTTTGATAAATTGCACTCTTTGTCCTTTTTCCAGGTTTATACTGTTGGTGGGCTTTTTGGTAAAGCCACTCATGACTTTTCAGACACAGGGAATTTAATAGAGAAGACAACATTTGGTAAGAAACTTATTGTTGTGTTTTTGTTTTGTTTTGTTTTGTTTTTTTTTTTTAACAGAACGCCAAACTGCAGATTAGCTGCAAAGCATTTAATCAGGTGAATTGCACAATGACACAAGCCACCTCTTGCATGTCTTCTAGTCCATGTTGATGTCATAGTTCCTCTGTTCTAAATCTAACCACGATATATACAAAGCCAGTGTGAATACTGGTCACAGTGGTTGCTACTGGGTTGGCCAGGACCCAGATCTCCCTGTTAATCACACTTGGAGATAGCGGGAGATTTAGGAGATTTCATTGAATGAAAACATATGATAAGAAAACTGGAGCATCAACATTTTGGAATCAGTTAAGCAAAATACCTCTTCCCTGTAGCCAGGGGAAGTGACTTTGCAAAAGCAACCCCTCAGCTCTCATTAGCCCCTTTTGATGTGACTGCCTGCCCGAGGGACAGCAATACCTCAGTGGCACTTCTCAGACTTTCCAGTTTCTGGATGGATAATTGAGACTTTGTTTCTGCCTTAATATTTGCAGATCATATCACAAGGGAGAAGCTGGAGCGGATTCTCGCTGTCATTCAAGGGACAAATCAAAAGGCCCTGCTGATGTGCGTATCCACCGGGGGAATGAGCTGATCTGATCCCACTGCCATTTGCTGGTCTTCAAAACAAATGAGAGGATTTTGTTTCCCATAATCGAAGTCTGTAAAGGTTGGAGTGCTCTGTGCTCTGGTGAGAGGTTGCAGTTAAATGTCCTTTTTGTAGCCCAAAATCTCCAATCTGCTGGTTTAGGACCAATCCGCTATATTAGGGCTGACAAAAATAACTTGTAGACATGACCAAGTACCTCCCTCCCAAATTGAGCACAGTATATATGAGTACATACATCACTAAAATATATGCAAAAACTCACTGGATAGTTTTAAGAACAAAAATTGCATCTCAGTTTTATTTGGGATGGACCTACTTTGAATCTCTTTGGAGAATTCTAAATGTCTCTGCTGCTGTCTTTTTTTTTTCCTAGGTATTCTAACATTGATATGAAAACACAAGAGGCATATGAGCTGGCTGTCAAAGGGCTGATTCGCCCCATGGGAAAAAGCCCCCCAATAATCACAGCAGTCCGATGCCTCCAGTTTGCACTTCCAGAATTCCAGCTAGGTAGGACTGGCACAGAATGTACTGGGGAACTCTGAGTATGTATTATGACAAATAAGTTGGTAAACTTCATTTTCTTACTCACAATTTAATGCAAAATGACTTGGTGGGAATTCCTTATCAACCTAAAACTTCTCTGGTAAATCCAGCCAGCTCATAGCTTTTTCCTTGCCAGTTCAGATCTAAGCCCAAGGCTGGAAAATTTGCATTGTGAATACTTATGCAGGAAATTCTTCTTAGCTCAGTGTTTCAGTGTAATGCATTTCAGTGCTGGGTTTTGGGGATTTTTTAAGTGTGGTTTGTTTTCCTGTAGCCAGTTGCCTTTCCCTCACAAATTATTTGTCTTATTAAAAAAGACAAATTTAAAATACCTAACACCTTTGAAATACCTACATTTCTACATTACTCTTCTATATCTATAGGTTTGTTTTCTAAAGTATTCACTTTGGAAGGGTGTGGAACACCCTGCAGTATTCCAGAAAATCACACCGTGCTCTTAATGTATTCTGCCAAACCAGTTCTTTCAGCCTAATTGCGAGTGATGTCTGGATTTACAATGTCAGAGCTTGTGTCAAAGCTTTGCTTCTGAAGGAATGTCTTTGTCCTCCTAGAAATCCATTGCTTGCATGAGACTCAGCAGTACCTCCGGAAGATTGTTCACGAGATTGGTCTGGAGCTGAAATCATCAGCTGTGTGCACACAAGTGCGGAGAATACGCGACGGCGTTTTCACGGTGGACGACGCTCTCCCGAGAACTCAGTGGAACCTGCAGAGCATCCAGGAGGCAATTCAGAACTGTCAGCTCAAAGTGGAAACAGAGCTGGAGAAAACACTGGGACACTGGGAGGACAGTCCTCTTTGTCAGCTGGATGGGGACATAGCTAAGCATGCTCTGCAGGAGTGTCCGTGAGCAATCCCTGCAGCACAATACGGCAGCGACGTGCCAGCGATGTGATGGACAGCAGAAGGAAAGAGGTTAATTGCAGTTCACTTCCACCCTTTCCTTGAGATGACTTTTATCAGAGGCTCTTTTTTCTTCAGTGACAGGCTGTATCATTTTTTTAAGCATCACAAACAGTTCATTAACAGGAGGTAGCTATGCCAAAATTCCTGTTGATTTTGAGAATGTTAGGTTGCTAAGGGATATAAAAACCCATTCCCGAATTGTTTAGCAGCAGGAAGTAGTGTCTTAGAAAGCTGTATTACCTTGACTGCACAGATTTGTTCCTTGCAACTGGCAGCATAACTTATCTGCCATGTGGATTTTATTTTCCCTGTGCTCTCCTGGAGTATTTTCTTTCCATTAGTCCTGCTCTCAGACACATGGGAGCTCAAAATCAGGTTAAATAAGGGATGTGCAGGAGAAAACACAGCTTACCCAAAGCAATGCCAGGAAATGGTTTTATCCAGAGTAGGCATGTGATGAAAAATGGCTTATAATGGGGACTAATGCACAGGATACACAAAAAATAAAATGGAAAATGACCTAACGGGGAAGAGGTTGGTTCTTGGCTTAGTACTCATCCATGTACATTGACCCATAAAAAACCCAGCAAGTGCTACTTTATTTTACCCATTTTTTCCTGAGGAGCCAGGGGTGTTCAATGGTCTCTGGTATCCTCCTCTGCAGCAGATCCTTGCAGACAGCAGGTCCTGCCCTTTGGTGAAACTGTAAACACTGTGATACATTTGGTCTGTGTTAGCTCATTATAGCTGGGTTTGGCTTTGCAGAAACACACTTTCTAAATTTAAAAATCTGGAATTAGACTTACCATTATTGCACAGATTTAATGGTTTTCCAGTTATATAGTGACTTAGCAAGTTTGGAGGTTTATTTATGGAAAGCAGATTTGTTCTGTTCCTCTCTTGGACTTGGACAAAGGCCAGCATATTTCATCCTCCAAGTGACAGCCATAAAGGTACAAGAGTAACTCTGGGAGGGGCAGTCACAGGGGCCACAATGAAGTACCTCAGTAGCAGCATGCAGTCCTGTCCTAAAGCATCCCAGGAGTCCTTAACTTGCTCCCTGGCATCTTTCAGTTCTAGGTTCCTCTGGGCACCCAGAGGAACCGAACAGCAGCCAGAACAGCCGTGGAACACAGCTGCCACCGCCTGGCAGAGCTACTATGCCAGCAGCAGGGATTCCCCAAGGACACTGTGCTCTGTTCTTGGGTTGTTCTGTGAGTGTTCTCATCCTCCATGGACAAGGGATTGGGATTAGAGGACCTTCCCTGGACACCTGCCCAGTGCTCCCTGAAGCATAAACCCATCCCTGCAGCCACAAGCAGGACACTTGGGACAGCTACAGCTGCAAGTTTTAACCCCGGTGCTCCTACATAGTGGGGAAGAAAACATGGACTTCTCACTCGAACAACCTTCAGTAACTTTGGTAATAGACTATACTTCATTGCCTCAGCTCACACAAACTGAAAAATTTCCATACATACTTCCTATTGCAAAAGCAATTTCCAGTTGTGTGTGTTGCTGACAGAGGAACATTTTGGTTGGAACACTTCAAGCTGAACCAGTCCTTCTACACAGGAAATACCAGCCAAAAGAGCAAGTTGAGTAACAAAGTCTGCATTTCCCAGTTCTTGCCACCTTGTGCCTTTTTTTCTCCCTTTAAAACTACTCCAAAACACATGAGTGTTCCACACTTGGCAGAGGGTATGTGTTGGGGAGGGGTGTGAACATCTCCCCTGAGAGTGCACTCTGATCTGGCTACAGGAAATATTCTGCACATCAACAGAGACTTACTTGGATGAATCATGGAATATACAGGCTCTTTCTGTCCCCCTGCTTGGGACCACCCCCCACAGCTTTTGAGGCAAAAGACACTGTTAATGATGTTTCTGTGCCACATCCAGAGCTAGGTGTGCAAAACCAATTATCTGTTCTCAGCAGCAGCTTTATGACTGGTTTCTGGCTTCCAGTCACAATGAAGACAGATTCATTTGATTCAAATTTGGAAGTAACAAGCAGACTGCAGCACGGGCCTAACTGAAGACCACAGGGGAAACTTACTGGCTAGAAGCTCTTGGAAAGTAAAAATGGGAAGGAGGACATCAAGTCTGAGTGAAAAAGGGACAATAAATCTGCAGTCAGCAGACCACTTCATCACTTCCAACTGCCCAAAGCAGTCAAATTTAGTCTGTGCAGTCACCTTCAGCCCTAACACTGACATTGAAACACTCGTGCTCCCAACATCATCCACTGTCCAGGACAGTGCTCCCTGCACTGACTCTGCACTCAGAGCAAAGTGATTCTGCACCTGCACATTCCTGAAGAAAACATTTGAATAACTCACGTTATAGTTGTTTCACTGTAGTTTTAGAATTTGTTCCCAGGTTCATACAATGTTTTATTGGCTCTTAAAGTGATTTACTGACAGATGTGAAGGCTGCTTTATTCAGAGTGGACAGTTCAACACAACTTTACATTTTGCCATTTACTACAGAAATGATACAAAACCTCCAGATACCAGAGCAGGTAAGCACAAAAATAAAGAACACCCAGACTTCTCTGGATTTGTTGATAAAACAAAATAAAACCCCCAAACCACCACAATTTCTGCCTTCTTCCAAGGGTTTTCCTTTCAAAGCAGCTATTACATTGCATATTTCTATGTCCTAACTTTCCTTCATCCATTCAGTAACCAAACAGCCCCTGGATACTGCAGGGAATCAAAGGCTTCATGGAAGAAGCTCAACATCAACCTGAACTACAACCTTTCAAAAAAAATTACAAAAAAATCCTGTTGTTTAGGTAGTACATTAAATTACCTAAAATCCTACATCCCTTTTCCAAAGGTTCTTTTTCCACTTTCTTCTAAACCAGGATGACACCAACGTGTAATGGCCCAGTGACAGTCACCTTCACAGGACATGGCAGTATCCAGGTTCAGGACTAGTCACTGAGCTCCAGGTCATACTCAGGATAGAGCTGTTTTGTAGTGACCCCTCGGATAACAGCTAGGAAATAAAGAAACAATATTGCTTTCATTAAACAAAGGTCAGATGAGTCAGAAATGTGGTGTTTTCCTCCCCTAATTATCCCATAGCACATCCCATAGCCAACAAACCAAGGTTTTGCAGCTGTGCCTCGTGCTTGCCCACTTTTTTAAAAGTAAAGAATCTGTAACACAAGCTTTGCCTCCATGGTAGCAGCTTCTTTCTGTGTCTGTATGAAAACACTGACTAAAAAGGTCTTGAACAGCTTTCCCTTCCTTACCTAACTTGCCCAGGAGCATCTGCCCAGCATCTTTGATTTCATTGTACTCATGGAGCAGGGAGATGTGCTTGTCCAGTTCCTCCAGGCTGTAGCCCCTGTAAAATAACACCAGAAAGGTCACAAATGACACAGAGGCACTGGGGCTTCCTGCTGCTGTGGGAGATAGCCAAGCCCAGCACCTCAAAAGCAGAAACTGAATGCAGCAAAGTTCAGTTGCTGCAAGTCATAAACATGAAAGCTCTGAATAAGCTCAAGAAAGCCAATTCATCCAAGGTCTCAGAATCAAGTAGAAACAAGAATAGGCTGTGGTGAATTCCATTGATATGTATCTCTAACCTGTATATAGGGAAAAAATTAAGAATTGTAGAATCATTTAGGATGGAAAAGACCTCCAAGATCATCAAGTCCAACCTTTGGCTATGCACCATCATAATAACTAAAGTCATAATAACCAGAGCACTGAGTGCCATATCCAGCCATCTCCTGAACACCTCCAGGGACCATGACTTCATCACCTCCCTGGCCAGCCCATTCCATCAAAGAAACTCCTCCTCATGTCCAAGCTGAAGTTCCCTTGGCACAGCCTGAGGCCATTTCCTCTTTTGCTGTTGCTAGGTTTGTTTATCCTTGAGGATAAATGAAACACAACTTCTGGAACAGCCTTTGTTGTTCTACCATTTCCATCCTATGCACTACACTTACCTTAGGAAATATCAGTCCTTCACAACAAATAACAAATGGCTAAAATTATCTGTTCCCAGTAAACACATAATTACCTCAGGAACACCCAGGCTAAAGCAAAAATCCTCTTATGCAAGCTCTGAGTAAAACTTGTTTTGCTTTACCACATAAAGTGGAGAGAATTCCCTCGTCTCTAACAAGTCCCACCACTTACAACAACACTGTAACCAACATTGCACCATGCCAACAATGGCATCATAGAAGGTCAGCTCTCAGCTCCAACTCCTGGATCACATTTTGTTTTAAAAACAAAAATAATTAAGGCGTCAAGCGAACACTGAGCTTGCCAAGGACTTACTCGGACAATAATTGTCCAATTTCCTGGTCTAGAGCAAGGTCTTTTTGTTTCAGCTCTTCGATTTCACACCGCAGGGCTTCTTCGCTGGCTCCATTAGGCTGGAAGGACTTTGGAGATGGGATCTGTAGAACACAGAAGACATGTAGCAGAAACTCAGCTCTGGATAAGATGCTACGATGCTGGAGCACTAAGGGAAAAAATAGTGTGTGTGTCACTGGAGAAAACAGAAAAGGAAAAAAAATATCCCCAGGGCAGGGAGGGGGGTTAGAGTAAAATGTGGATCAGTGTACATAACGTTAGCCTGCTCCATATCACATCTTACAGCACTTTCGAGAGCTACAGTGTAAAGTGAAAATAAAGAATTAAAAATCACAACGTGCTTTTTAGGAGAAACTCCCGGCACGACCCAGTGCAAACCGCGGTGCCGGCGCTAACCCGGGCAATCAGCAGCTTCACTCCCAAGAAAAAACCCTCCTCACAGTCCGGGCTGAGCCCCGCGCAGGACTCACCGGTGCCCTGAACCCGGCCGTGCCGCTCCGCCGCCCGCCGCCCGAGACCCTGGCAAAGCAGAGAGCGCCGCGTCAGGGGCCGGTACCGCCGCCTCGGCGGGAACACGGCCCGGGAAGGGAGGGGCAGCGGGGAACCGGCTCCTACCTCCTGGGTAGCGCCCGCGGCGGCGGGTGGCGGGGCGGGCTGCGGCCCGCGCTCGGCGGGACCCGCTGGGCCAGGGCTGAGGGCTCCGCGCTGAGGGCTCGGGGCTCCCGCCTCACCGCAGAGGTGTAGTCCCCCTGCCACAGAGCATGCCGGGAATTGTAGTTTTTCCCCCGCTACAGGGCACGCCGGAGCTGTAGTTTTGCCGACGAGGGGCCCGCCGGGAGTTGTAGTCCCCTGCCGGGCCCCACCGTGGGGGGGCTGCAGGTGACATTGGGAGCGGCAGGACACAATTGTCCCCCAATGGCCGCAGCCGACGTAGTTACATTTGGTGCTTCAGAGACGCCTCAGCACCGCGGCTCAGCTGGGACACGGGCTCAAGGGGTGTCGGGGTCACTTACACAGAATCACTGAATGAATCTGGTTCGAAAAGACTCCTGGTTCGAAAAATCACCCCTGTGATCGAACACCACCATGCCAACCAGACCACGGCACTGGGTGCCACGTCCAGTCTTTATCCTTAAGCACCTCCGCAATGTTGTTTTCGCAAGATGAGCATTGCCCACGCCCCAGCTTGTCCCCGTGTCCCGCCGGGCCACCGCAGCTTCCTCCGGGCCCGGCCCCCTGAGTCCCGCAGCGAGGCTCGGGCAGCGCCGGAGCCCCGTCCCGCCGCGCTCGGGCCCGGCTGGCGCAGGGAGCCGTGTCTGTGTGAGCGCCGTGTCGCAGAGCCGGGGCTGCCCGAGCCTCGGGTGCTGCCGCGCTTGGAAGGTCAAAGGATTTGGGATCACGCCCAGCGACCCCGCCGCCTGCGCTGCCGCGGGATCAGCGCTCGGACACCACAGGGCAGAACGCGGGGCGGGTGTGCAGGGCGCGCCCCGCAAAGGCGACGGGAGCCGGGCTGGCCCCTCCCGGCATTTGCTCTGGGCTGTCGGGTCACTACAGCAGCGGGGCAGAGCCCGGTGTCACACGGGGAGCAGGGTGTCCCGGGGCCGGGCTATCCCGCTGTGTCACCCCGGGGTGTCCCGGGG
>VWZP01009876.1:176216-270068 GCA_013396995.1 Dicaeum eximium | reverse complement strand
GGGGGGGGGGCGGGCGGGGGCGGCGCCCCCCCCCCCCCCCGCCGCTCCTGGCGGGCTGACGTGGCCCGGGCGCGGGGCGGACATGGCGGACGGCAGCAGGCAGAGCCGGTTGGCCGCGGCCAAGAAGAAGGTGAGGGGCCGGGGGCCGGGCAGGACGGGACGCGACACGACGGAGCTGGGGGCGGCTGCGTACCGCGAGCCCCGCGCGGGNCTTCCTTTTTTCCCCCTGTTTTTTCCCCGTGTTTTTTTCCCTCGGGACGGCCCGGCTGCCTGCGTCCCGGCGGGATGCGCTTGTGTGTCAAAGTCACAGGAACGGAAAAGTGTCCTGGAGCAGTTCAGGCTTCCATTTTGAAATCTTACCAATAATGGGATCCTCCTTCGTCCTCCTCCATCCCCCGCCGTGCCCTGCCCGGGCTGTGCGGGCCGGGGGTGCCGTTGTTTGCATAAACAACTGCCAGGACCGGCCACTCTGGGGCTCGGGCGTGCAGGAATTGCACAGAAATGCCGGCAGACCTGGCGGGATTCGAGTTACATCTTATCACACCGGCACTTCCTGGGCGAAGTGGATGCGATTAAAAATCTTTTGTAGATCGTTTCTCCCTTAGTTCGCAGCTGTTTTGGTGTCTACTGTGCGGGTTGCAACTGTCCTTCATAAAGTCTTTCATGGAGTGGAAGATTTTACTATCAGGCAGTGATAGTACTACTTTTTCATTTTGCATGCAGGATTAATTGTCCTTTAATTAATTTTGCCTCATTGCTCTTACGTATAACTCTAAAAATCCCCCAAACCAGTGCCTTCAATCTCCTTTTATGGAGTCCACTATGGAGTATCCAGTAATTTCCTAGGAACAGCATTGGCTGTAAACAAAAGTTGAATGTTTACAACTCTTGACATAAACCCATCACTTTGGTCTTAACTTCAGCCTTATCTGGGCTTATTTTGATTCCTGTTTTCCCCCCAAACAGATGAATTAATGGAAGAGAGTTTCTCTTGTTCTTACACTTGATTTGTATTTTTACCAGTGAAGTTAGGTTTTGAGGGTTTTTTGGGGTTATAGAAGGCATATTCTGTTTGGACTTCAGATTTGTCTTCTTCTGTTCACAGCTGAAGGAATACCAGCAGAAGAACAGCCCTGGAGCAACTGCAGGAACTAAGAAAAAACGCAAAACTAAAGAAGACAGCAGACCTGCGACTCCCACCACTGATGACCAGCAGCCTCCAGAGAATGTGAGTGTCTCACTCTTTCTCTCAAATCATTTGCCACCTCCCTCTTCTTTGGTTTTCTGGACAATCTGACCGGAGCTGGCAGTGGTTGTTCTGGGGTAAGAGCTGAGTGCTGTAGGTGCTGTATGAAGTGTGCTACAGTAGCTGGCAGCTGCCTGTTCTGGAAGGTGCAGCTGGTGTTGGAGTCTGTTCGATGGTGCCCTGGGTGTGCCCAGAGCTGCTGGGCTGAGGTGTGTGGTCCTGGAGCTGCAGGAGGCTGCCTGGGCTGCCTTGGATTGATGTTTTCTCTCTGTCCTTCTCTGAGCCGTTTCTCTTTCCCCTTTTCTTTCGCCTCCTGTAGATTCAGAACATTCTGAAGGTGCTGGTGTCAGACCTTAACCGCTCCAATGGGGTAGCCATACCCTCATTGGACAAGAGGAAGGTGAGGCAGTGCTTGTGTCCCTCGCAGTGACTCCTGCATGCTTCGGGTTCTGTTCACACTGAGCTCCATCTCCAGGATGGAGCCTTGTCCTCACACATCCATTGTCAGTTGCTTCAGTTTTGTTGCTGTTTTTATTAACATGGAGCTCTTTACTTACCATTACCAAAGTTACCATTGCTTGTTAAGTGCTTGTTTCTTTCGGGTTTGTGTCAAAGTTAACACGCAAAAAGTGAGTCTTGTCAGAAAGTCTTTCTTGAGACAGCTGAGCTTGGAGGAAAACAGGAATTTGGGGTGAGGCAATAAACTTATTTAACAGCTGAGGAAGACTGCACTGGGAAGAGGTAGTGTTTCCTTACTCTGTATTTCTCTTGCTCTGAGTGTCATTGCTTTGTTTCCTGGAGTTTGGTTTTTGAAGGGCATGTTTCTGCTCATCTCCAGGCAAGCAGCTGCACTGGCTGGTTATTCCAGCCACCCATTTTATGACAGGCAATGAAGCTGGCACAGGTGATGTACAGTCTGGCAAGTACCAGGGGTGTAAATATGCTTGGGCAGGAAGTCAGATACTTCAAAGCCAGGCATGTACAGGCTTTAGCTTCTTTGCATTCTCAAGATCCTGAAGAGGAAAGGGCGGGAAGTATGCCAAGAAGCAAGAGAAAGGTGTTCAGGAGCATACATGAACAAACAGCCTTTTAAGAATATTTATTTTTAGACAGTCAGTTTATTTAAAATAAGGTCCAAACTGTGATAGGAACTCAGAGAAATCAAATTTTGTAGCCCAGAATGTTCTCCCAGTTTTGTTGTACCAAAGCTCTGTTTTATCATTTTCACTTGCATCGTTTTGGTAGCTTATTTCCCTACCATTGTTTCAATGTAATTGTCATAAAGTAGCTAATTTTTATATTTACTGCATATCCATGGGTCTCCAGCAATAAATATAATTATAGTAATCGCATGGGATACCCGACAGATGAAGTGAAACCTGCAAAGTGGAATGGAATTCCCTCTGAATTGCCTTGGTATCCTTTTTTCCTTTTTTTTTATTTTGTGTTATCTTACCTCTGACACACAGAGTTCCACCAGCTGGACTGTGGTGTGTAGGTTCTGTACCAGCAGAATTTGAGTGATGTGAAGACACACTCCCAGCTTCGGGGTGCTGGGTGTGCCTCAGAAAACTTGTGTTGTGATTGGTGTCAGTGTTGTCCTGGGGACTGTTTTCAGTTAATACTTGTAAGCTCAGAGTAAGTTAAATGTTGGAAAAAGAGACTTGTTTCTCATTGGAGGGTGAGATAAGATAGGTGGTCCAGTGCTGTTGCTGAAGTGACACTTAGTCTCGCTGTGAAGGCCTGCCTGTGTCTACAGCTTTAGTTATGTTCTGCAAAGGGAGAATTTGTTGCCCTATTCATTCCTGTTTCCCCCTTTTTTTCCCCTCTCTTTTCCTGAGAGATACAGTTTGATCTGATTGGCTGTTACGGAATTTTTGGATTGTTGTGCCCGGGGTTTTAGGAATTATTTGAAAACTAACCTTTAACTGCAATATGCAATGAAAGAACAATTTCTCATTCCAGTTGCTGTCTTGTAAAAATCCTGAGTCAGGAAAATGCTGTTTAGAAACTTGATGCTAATAGGGCAGAAAAGCTGATCATTGGCAGCTGAGCTGCTGCTGCCATTGGTGTCTCATGTGAGGCAGAGCCCTCCCTTCTCTCTCACTTCATTTCTTGGCTCTGAAACAGAGGAAAACCAGCAAAGTAGAAGCCTTTGTGTGAAAGCAAATGGACCCTACTATATGCTAAGCTGAGCAGAATTAATGACTTTTTATTCTACATTATTGGAATGTCACAATGCATAATTTCTGTATAAGTGCTTTGCTTCTAATGCTTTCTGTTTCCAAAAAATTCAATTGTTCAAATAGTTTTTGGGTTTTTTGACAGTTTATTACAAAACTGCTCCTTTTGAAGAAAGAAGGAAGGAGTTCCTGTGGTTAGGGAACATTACTGGTTTCTGCATCTTGAAAGCATTAGGCAGAAAGAATGTTCTGATCAGAAGAAATGATCATTTTTGAGATGCACTGGGGAATTAATTCCTCCTGTCCCTCTGACATTGATATTGATGAGTGTGTGATTGATAAAGGTGAAGTAACCTTTAGCTGGAAGAAGTGAGGGAGTTCCTGACATTTCTAATAAGCACCTAACATATACTGCTCCTTCAGAGCATCAGTACCTGTCCTGCTAAAAAGAAATTCAGAAAATTCTTGTTTTCTCTTTGTAGTCTTCCAACTTCCTGCCTTCATTAAATCTGTCTCCACTGTTGCTGTTTTAACCTTGCTGCTGGATTAGTGAGTGAAGTGTTGAGCAGGTAAACAGGGAATGCCAAGAGAGAGAGATTTCTTGGCTCCTATGAAGTGCCAAGAAGGAAGTAACTGAAGTAAGAGGGAACTCTTCCAGAGTTGGAATTGCAGAGAGCTGCAGTATATTGGTGGGGCTGAATGCTGAGATTATCTCATTTGTTTTGTTGTGTTTTTAAGTGATGACTTACCAGAGCTGAATGATGAAATCAATCAAATTGCTGTAAAACACAAGAGCACTGCTGGACCTTTATGGCTCTAGTGCAGGGAGATTAAATGGCCCAGTGCAGTGTGGCTTTGTAGAGGGGCTGCAGATGCCATCCCTCCTCCCACAGAGGCTGGATGGGAACTTGCTGTCCAGAAATAGTTTTTTGGCGCTTCTCTTTTCTATTTAGATTCTTCTAGTCATGGGATCCATGGCTGCAGCAGGGCCACAGGCACCTGCTCCCAGCCACCCTCCCTCTGGCCTGTTCATAAATGTCCTGTTCTAAACTGGGGGGTCATGGCATGGCACAAATTTCACTGAGTTTTAGAGAAAGCTTGAGTCTGACTAACCCACTTTTCAAGTAGTCACTCCTCTGTTCTTTTCCATCTTCATTTGCATACAGTGATCTGTGTTTTCCCCAGGAACACCTCAAAGGTGGTGCTTTTCAAAGTGCAGTGACATTTGGCTTTGCCCTTTCTTGATTTTTGGTGAATCTTTTGCAGTGAATCTTGTGTGTGAACTTAGAGTTTGGGTGATATTATTGCCCTGTGTTAAAAAAGGGAGTTGGATTGTGGGACACTGGTTCTTAATGAAAGGACACACTCTGGGACAGTGTTTGTCTGTAGTTGATGCAGTCACCTCTTTGCTCTGGGGAGAACACAGGTTCCCTTCCACATGTTTCTTAATGACTGTTCACATCTGTCTGGTTTTCACAGGCAGGCCACAAGGTGATGTGTTGGTGTGTGTGTTTGTTCATTTTGCATGAAGGCTGTAATCCTGTGCTGTGTTTTGTGACAGGCATACTTTGACAGTGATGTTGCCACTCGTAGTGCTGAACAGCTTGCTCCCGATGTCCCTGTGCTATCTAACAGCAACAGCCTCCCTAGTTGTGGTTCTGTTCTGCCTGCTCCTGAGAGCATGCAGCTGACACAGGTTTGTGACTTATCATCAATACTGCCATTGAACCATTGAACGCTGGTTAGTGATGCCGCTGTAGTGTGGAGGAAGATGACCTCCATAAGTATGACATGACTAGTTCAGGTTTTCTTCTGTTAAAAATACTCCATTGTCCACTCTCTGTGCAGTCATCATCTGTCTGTGAGAGCAGAGGGAGTGCCAGCATGCATGTGGCCCTGCAGCTTCCAAAGCTGTTTTCCTTCCCCTTCTATTTCATTAGCTGAAAGTACCCTTAATAAGACAGGTCTCCAGTCCAATCAGTCTGTATTTCCTTTTACTAATTAAAGATTCAATTGTAGTTTTTTTCCAGCAAAGTGTTTATTATCCTGATAAATAGGAACAGCAGACATAAAGCCTGATACACTTGAATTTCTCTATTCCAGGAAGCCCAGACTCATACCACTCAGAAATTATGTGTAAACCAGGGCTGAGTTGGTAGTTTTAAGTTCATCTTCCTTTGGGAAGCAGTAATTACAGGAGCTGTGAAACTTGAGCCCAGGTGTAATCAAGTCTTAGTGACGCATTCATAAGTGTGACTCCCATCTTTTACAGGCTTGTAAGTTTTTATGTTTTAATCCACAGATGAATGAAGCTGAGGATCATAAAAATGCTTTGGATGAGAACAGGTGAGCGTCTGTGTTGGCTTTGCAACAGGATCCCAACAAATTAAGGTTTTATTCCTGCCCCAATGCTGTGCTGATTTGGGCAGCTTTCTGGGAGAGGTTTTCATTGCCAGGTCTTTGTTCCCAGGTCTTTCTCATCAACGGAGGGGCTCCGCCAGCTGTCCGAACAACTCAATGGCCTGGTGTCCCAGGTACTCCTTCTCATCCATTTGGCCCATTCATTCTCTTGGTGTTTGATATGGAACTTTAAGCAGGCAGTTCAAGGAAACACTCTTTAATCTCAGAGACGTCTGCAGCCATCCTACTAACCAATGTGATACTTAAACATTGAGGAGCAAAACATTCTGGTTTAGGAATTTTAAGATTTCAGCAGTAGGAAGAAAAGCAGAGTGGGATGAATGAATCGTACGTATTCATGGAAAGATGTACTCTTGATTTACTGGCAAAGAATATGAAGTCAGTCTGAATAATTCACATCAGCTTGTCACAGGGGCAGCCAGTGTCTATCCTGAGCCAGAAGAGTGTTTTCTGTGCCTGTGTGTGGTCGTTTGAAGTGACAAGTGCTATAAGGAGTATTAGTGTTATAATGGGATCTTACCTAATAGTGATTTACCTTGGGGACTAAAACTGACTTACTTGATTTACTTCTAGTCTACATCGTATGTGAATGGAGAAAGTGCTGTTTCTTCCACAAATATTAAGGAAATGGAAGTAAGTTGTTCTCAGTCTGTCATGTTTTTTATTTTTCTTCTTATTTGCTGCTCTTGATCACTTGTTTGGATTCTGTGCTTTCAGCAGTGTTAGTGAGGCCTAACTGAATGCACAGGTCACATACATCACTGTGTAGTGTCACCTGGGGCTGTAATTGGGTAGTTGTGATCACAGCAGTCAGAGGCAGTTATTAGAGATATTCCCAGTTTGGGGTCTGGAGATAATCTGGCTTCCATGCAACTGCAGATCTTATTTCTGATTCACTTTTATGTTAAAACGAGGCCTCAGCAGAAATGGATAAAATAGGCTGACATCCCAGCTGCTTTTGTTCAAACCACAGATTTTGTTTTGTTTGGAGAATCTGATTATATCAAACTATGATAATGATTTATTTTTCTGACCTTTTTAATTATTGCTTTTTTCCTTCCCTCCTCCTCTTCTGCTCCTTCCTTTTTCTCCTATATGCATGTGCCCGTCAGACACGTTACCAGGAGCTGGCAGTAGCCCTGGATTCCAGCAATCTAACTAACAAACAGCTCGTTACAAAGATAGAGGAATTGGTAAGAAACAATCCAACCAACCAGTTTGACATTGTCTTTGCTGCTCCTCCACGCTCTCTGGGTGTCTGCAAGGTTACGGGTTCCCTCATAGTGCCACAAGGAAGGCTGCTTACACAGCACTTTATGGAACAAAATGGGCTGGATGGAAAACCTGTGAGAGGATCAAAGCCTAAGGCCTCCTGTGAGTGTGGTGGCTCATCTGAGGAAGCAGAAACAGAATTTTGTTGTTTCCATTCAAGTATGCTCTGTTGACCTCCTCACTCTGTCCCTGGATGATAAGCATCCTCATAAAACAGCTATTTCTGGTCCTGGTCTGAATCCTTGAAATACAGAATTCTGGTGCTGGCAGCAGTGTGAAAACCTGTTTCTGCAGGTGGTGATGCTGTTCTAAATATATCAGCAGAGTGGGAGCAATAGGTCCAAGAGAGCCTGGGGCTGTTTCTGATCATATCCTGAGCTTCTCTTGGCACAATGAATGAACTGCTTTGTCCTGTGGCCTGCATGGATTCCTGCTGCTGCTTTTCAGCCTTCAGGCTTAATACTGCAAGAAATGCAACTAACTGGATCTGTTCCAAGCTGAAAAGAGCCTTTCTTGTGTGAAATAGTTTCCCCCATTTTGTTGCTCTCTAAAACCACACTTTTCCCAAAGTTCAGCATTTCCCAGTGTACCCCATGACCCCTCTTTTTGTTTCATTTTTGGTTTTGGGTTATTTTTGTTCTGTTCTTTTTCTTTTTGTGTTTTAGTTGGGCTGCAGAGGTACAGTGCATTGCCCACCCAGGATTCTCATTGTTTGCTGGCTTTTCTGTTTGTCTGGAACTCTTTAGGGCCTTTGCTGCATTTGTGCTCTTGCCTTTGCTTTTCCTGGTTATGTTGTGTGCTGGCATTGCTAAAATCAAAACCTTATCACCTTTCCATCTGCAGTCATGTTTCAAAAGGCACTGAGGTAGTTGGAGCAATAAAGAAACACCTTGGCCAATATTTATCATTTGGGAAGAGGAAAAAAATACTGATTATGTAGTTACTTAAGAGGCATCTGTGAGAAAACTGCTAGGGGGGCAAGAGCAGCAAAGGGCAAACAGGGTTTGGTGGTAGCCTGGGCAGCCTTTGTCCCCTTCACACGTACAGATGCACTTTGTGCAGTCACAGATCTCCAGTATTTCACCAGTAAGACTGAAATTGGCTGGGACAGAATTATCCCTTTCCTTGCATCTGGCTTCAGCTCTGTCTCATACCACCTTGGTGGGAGCCTGCCAACGTACGTGCAGCTCTGCATGACTTGGCCAGTTGTTAACTGGGATAGAAGTCTAAGGAATCACTTAAAGGAAAGGACTCTTGCTTTGGGATTTAGGTATTTATCTTTTATTGAAAGGATTTTTGCTGATTTTCCTAACACACCAGTTTGACTATGATTAATTGCATAGATGTGGGATATTGCAAGTTTAAACTGAAGTTGCTGGATGCTCAGATAGGAACATAGAGGGGTTACAGCAGAGGTATTGGAGAAGAACTGTGATAATGTACTGGACAATGAAAAACATATCACATATATTAATGAAGGGAGCCCCAAATCTCTTACTTTTAATAGCTAAGATGAACTTCCTAGTCTTCTACAGAAATGGAAATTCTCCTTGCATTAACTGGGCATATATCCTACTTCATCAAAGTGAAAATGTATTTCAGCAGTATGAGAATGTTTTCTCTTAATATTGGTGCATCAATTTTCTTCCCTAGAAACAGCAGAACCAAGAAGCAGTGAATCAGCTGGAGAAGGTAAAATGTGTCATATTTTTGGATAGATACAGAAATAGGTATCTGTTTCTCTGAGGAGTAGAAAACACAGGGGATTGTGGCACAAGTGTGCATGATCTTGTCTTGTGTTAGATTCAGTTTTATTTGTAGCATAAGGTTTAATATTTTGACTTCACGAGTTGGGCCTGGCAGGCAGCACTCTTATTTTGACCAAAGCTAATATTTAAATGCTCAAGTTGGAGGAGTGCAGTGGGGGCAGGAGGTTACAGTTTAGGTCATTGCCAGGAGCTTCCATTCCAACACTGCCACGTGTGTGCTGCAACGACTGCACTGTGCTGTTGCTGCTGGTCTGGGATGGAAAAATGACTAAGTAGTTCAAATAATGGAAGATTAAGTGTGTTTTTAAAAATACTGGCATAATTTAAATGCTAGAAATAGTACCAATTAATTCCTGCCTTTTTGGTTTGATGTAAAACAAGGGTTAACTATCTGCACATTTGTGCTGACCAAGCATTATTTGTTTCTACAGGAAAAGAAGGAGTTTGAACAGAAATTTTCTAAAGAGCAAGCAGCACTGAGGGAACAGTTACAGGTAAGGCAGAGCCTCCCTTGAAGTAATATCACCTGACTTCTGCTATTTTGTGGATTATTGAGTACTCATAGTCCTTATCCTGGAAGGCAGAAGTCCATTCCTTTAGGAAAACTCAAGTGTCAGACAGACTGTACTTAACTGCAAGAGCTCTTTCCTGAATTGTCCTTTTGTGACAACAGTGATGTTGCAGTGGCAAGCAAAGAAATTTTGTGCTGAGCTGATTTTCCTTTCCCAAAGGTTCATATCCAGACTATTGGAATTCTTGTTTCTGAGAAGTCTGAGTTGCAGACAGCCCTTGGCCATACTCAGCAAGCTGCACGGCAGAAATCAGGTACGTGAGTGTCTCTGCAGCTCAGGCTGGTGCTTGAACCGTGGGTGTCAAGTCACAGGCACGGCAGTTGCTGGCAGCCAGGCCACAGCAGTCCCTGACCCCTCTGTGAGCAGCCTTTGGTACTGCCACTGCTGCTGTCAACCTAGCTGCCCCCAAATGGGAGCATGTTGCTCTCATGGCAGTTGAGGTTCTGTTGTGCATCACTAAAGCCTTGTCAGCTCTCTTGAGCCTGGTGACTACCCCAGACCGTTCCTTTCTAATTCTTTTAAAACTTGGTTTTCCTTTTTCGCCCTGTCTCCCACACAGCTGTCATGTTAATCTAGATCTTAGCTGAGCCTTTTATTCTGAACTACATTTCAGCAATTTATTCTAATAGAAAAAAACCAAAAACCCCAAATGTACTCTCTATTGTTCTGCAAAGGAAGTTTCATCATCTCCCTCTAAAAGTGAGGCAGGTGGTTAGAGCTGTGCTCCCAGGGCTGCTAGTGAATCACCTGTAGAGCCAGGAGTGGAGCCAGCTCTGCTGATGTACAAAGTTCCATGCTGCCTGAAGAGCTTGTTGACAAAGTAGAAAGTGCTGTTCAGCCAGTTCCAAAATGCTCTTTGTGGTCTAGCCTCAACTGACTGTGCTCTGACTTGTCCAGGGGAAGCTGAAAGCCTTGCTGCCCGTTTGCACTCGTCGCGCCAGCGAGTCTCGGAGCTGGAGCGCACTTTGTCCTCCATCTCCATGCAGCAAAAGCAGTCAGAGAAGGTAAGAGTCACCTCTGTTTATGCTTAACCAGCAGCTCTGCCTTTGGCTGTTTGCTTATTACTACACTGCTGCAAAGTCTGCAGTCCCTGCTTGGAGAAGAGGCAGGAATTAACCTTGTTAATTGTTAATTAACCTTTTAAAGCCCTGTGTTCCCCATGATCAAGGCAAACTTCATTCAAGTTTCTGTGACTAATCATATGGTCCAGTTGGTGTCTTCAGATCTGGCACCTTGCTTTATTAGTCTGGCAGCTCTACACAGGAGAGACACCTTGTCCCAGAAATCTCCATTAAGCACACACTTCAGTACTGTTTTTAATCCAGAAGTTTGCAGAAATATTTACAAGAAATACTTGTAGCATCACATATGAAAAGACTGAGATGACTTACTCCTGGAAAATTCAGGAGATTCTAAGCAAACCTGTCCTGAGATTTTTGCTAAAGTTATGATCTTTTCTGTTTTAGCTGATCTGTTAAAGGTGAAATGAAGTATTTTTAAATACCTTATTTGTTTGGCTGAAGTCTGTAGATTAATCAATAATTTCCTTTTTCTCCAGCATAATAAAGAGTTAGTGAAGGAGCGAGACAACCTGAAACTGGAACTGTACAAACGAAGGTAAGTCCCTTCTGCTCATTAATGCAGAAAAGCCCCAGAACAACAAGTGGCAAAGACTACAGATGGTGACTTGGGAGGCTGGATATTCAATCTAAAAAAAATAGTCACTAGATGTAATGTTTCTGTGATTCTAGCTGCTAGGAAGCACTGGTTTGTAGATTTATGACCTGGACATCAGCAGACCCAGAACCACTTTAATTTTTTGTTTGTTTTAGCAAAAGTAGTGAGGAAATAAAACAGCAGAATTCAGAGCTGTCAGAGAAAGTTCACTCCCTGGTGTCCCAGAACTCAGCTATGAAGTTGGATGTGGAAGATTTGCAGAAGAAATTGGAAATGGCTGAACTGATGATTCAACAGGTGAGGGCAGAGGACATTGATGACACTGCCACACTTCCTTGTGAGAGCGGGGGCAAGCCTTAACTTGTGGCTTTAAAGAAAGGCATGAAATTTCATCAAGACATCCTCCTAGAAAAAAAGCTTTCAGGAAGGCCTCAGGGGAACAGAAAGTTTGTATTCTCTAAGGTCTTGGAGCTGTAAATTGATTGAAAAGCACACACAGATTGAAAAGCAATGTGACATTAGTCTGCTAAAACTGTTGTAGAGTGAGAGAGGGTGAAATGTGGAAATACAGTGACTTTCTGATTGTATTCAGAATTTTGGTTATTCAGTTGTACAGTGGCACTGAGTAACCAGCTGAGTAGGGGTGGTGTTTGTACCCACCAGTGGAAGGTGGTGAATTGGACAGTGGCAGCTTGAAGTCAGCTGGGAAAGAATGCATGGAGCCAGCTGCTAGCAGGTCAGAGAGCAAGGTTGGTGTAACCCTGAGCCTGGGAGGGAAGAAAATGCTTTTTTTTTCTTTTGTTCCTAGACTGTGTCTTAAATTACCTTTGAAATTAAGCCAACTGCTGCTCTTCTGGGAAAAGTGCTTTGCCTCAGCTGAACCAGCCTTGCTGCTCAGTCCACTGACATGCTCCAGACACTGCCTTTAAATTTCTGACATGTCTGACAACTTTTAAGGTCACAGGCTTTCATACCATCTGATATGACTGCATAATGCAGACTCTGGAAATGCACAAAATTTCTGAGCCAAATTTAGATTGAATCCAATTTTTTTAAATAAAAAAAAAAAAGTAAATGTAAAATTGGTAGGGAGGAGCTGCCCAGTTCAGCCTGTTTTATAGGACTAAAATCTCAGCTTTTTGTTTTTAATCCCCTGTTTTTTTCACACTGAACTTCACTATGAGTTGAAGCACTTTAAAGAACTGTAGAAAGTTACAACGTAGATCATGTGGCTGGTTACTCTCAGGGGAAAGGCTGTGCAGGAATTGAGTATAAATTTTGCCTTAATTTTCTGATTTTTGTAACAGTTCTCAAGCCAGGGAGGGAGTCTGGATGCAAACCAGCAGTTGCAGATGGCTCTGGAGGAGAAGGCGAGCCTGGAAACCCAGGTAGCTCAGGTGAGAGGTTGCATAAAATATGATCTAAATCTTCATGTCTGTAAGGAGGCTTATGGGGCAGAAAAATGTAGTCTGAGCTTTGGACTAACACTGTTTTCTTCAAGTTTTATCCCTTAAACCAAATTTATTTAGCCAATATGATGTTATTTGATTTTGTTTTGAACAGCTCTCCGAGTCACTCCACCAGCTGCAGGCAGAAAGGGATCAGTATGTGGAGAAACTGAGGGAGGAGGGGAGCGTTTGGCAGCAGAGGGTGCAGCAGCTGTCTGAGCAGGTAACCCCAGGGGCAGCATCCCAGCTCTGGACAAACACAGGCAGCAAGAAATGCTCCATGAACATGGTTGTAATTTTCATTTGTGGCCTTGCAGGTCCACACAATGGCAGAAGAGAAGGAGAAACACATGGCCAAAATTCAGGAGCTGGAAGACAATGTTACAGAGCTGTTGAGCACATCAGGTAGGGCTTCCAAAGTGGGGCTTCCCACTGCAGAGTGGAACTGGGTAACTCTGTCCTGCTGTGCAGATGCTTCTGCACAGGAGGTGCAAGTACATCTGATGCTGGGAAGGCAGATGGAGACCAGGTGACCCTAAGAACCCTTTTCTCCTGGGAAACAGCAAGTGAACTCCTGCAGTGAATGGACCTGCAGCCTGGTTGTGTCTGTAGTATTGGCCTGACTGTACTGTCAGCCCCTCTGGCTCAGGAGTTTGGGAAGGCAGGATGCTCCTGCTAGAGCTGTGAGGGAGTCAGGAGCAGACAGCAGGACGCTATGCTTGGGTTTGGGGTAGGTTTGCTCTTCGTTCCTCTCAGTGCTGTGGTACTGTAGCCAGTGATCCCTTCTGGGTCACAGAGCCCCGTAGGCTGGGCTGTGCTTTGTGTGTCCAGCAGGGATTTGTCTCACCCAGCCATTTTCCCTGTGACTGAGCCCCTTCTGATTGCATTTCCTCAGCAGTGAAGCCCATGGATATCGAGCCTCCCTCACCGCCGGGGCCCACGGCAGCTGAGCTCGGTCTGCAGGAGGAGATCCAGCGGCTGCAGCAGGAGAAGGAGGAGCTGCAGGGGCAGTACCAGGCCCAGGTCCGTGACAACGAGCAGCTGAGCCACCTCAACCGGGAGCAGGAGGAGCGGCTGCTGGAGCTGGAAAAGACTGTGCAGCGCTACAATGAGGAGGCTGTGGACAGGCAGCAGATCCTGGAGGACATGCAGAGTGACAAGGCCACAATCAGTAGGGCACTGAGCCAGAACCGGGATCTGAAGGAGCAGCTGGCTGAGCTGCAGAATGGGTTTGTCAAACTGGTATGTCTCTTCTGTGCATCTTTTCCCATGGCTTCCCTCACTGGTGCAATCCTTTTGTAATGCAGATGTGAAACAATGGCAGCAGAGTTACCCCTCTGTTACCCTCTGAAATGGTGGCTGCTCCATCCTTTCATATGTAGTGCCATACCAGGAGGTTCCCTCCAGTTCCTTACTCCCTCAGCTGCTCTAGCAGATGAACCAGTATATTTATCCAGAAGTGTTTCCTTTTCCTTCTCATCCCCTGGCAGTCAGGCTGGTTCTGTCCCTGGGTATTCCTCCTGCCCTTCTACCTGAAGATAGCCATTTCCTGTTCCCTTGTATTTGCCCATGATGTTCTCAGCAGTATTCTCTCCTGCTGCTGTCATTCTTACCCATCCTGGAGCTGAATCCTTACTCTTGCTTTGCTTCTTTCAATGTAACACCTTCCCCTCTGGGGCCCTAGCAGACTGACACATGGTCTAGCTGTTTTTTTTTTTTTATTTAGTCCTTTTTGAATCACTTGTTTTTGAATGTCTGTGGCCCTCTTTGGGATATTCATACCACCCATCTGCTGTGGAGCTGACAGGCTGCATGGTGTGCCAGGCCTCTTCTTGGCACTATCCCAGGACTGATTTCCCCTGTCTCTTTCCTTGTTCTTCTCCCACTTCTGAACCTTTCTGTAAGTTATTTGCTGTCCTAAACAGTCCCAATTTATGGCCCTCAGTTACAGTCCAGAAAAACACAAGGGATGGCACCCTGTTGTACTGGGAACTAACTGAGGTGGTTTTATTGAGAGCCTGTTTCATGGTGGCTGGGGCAGTTTCCTTACACAGTCGTGTCTGCCTTGCAGACAAATGAAAACATGGAGGTTACAAGTGCCCTACAGTCAGAGCAACACGTAAAGAAAGAGCTGGCCAAGAAGCTTGGGCAGCTGCAGGAGAACCTGGCGGAGCTCAAAGAGACGGTGAGCACCAGCAGTGGGATGGCAGGGCTGGATTGTGCAAATTGCTGGCAACTTCCCAGACACTGATGAAGGATGGAAATGGGTAAAGATCCAGCTGGGAGTCTTCCCCTATCATCTGCTGCCTGATGTGGGGGACCAGCATGTGGGGGCAGATGGTGGTTGTGTGCCTGGTTGGTGGCTTTGGGGCAGTGTTGACAGTTTGGATCATGTCACATGGATCAGCTTTTCAGGCAGAAAGGGTTTGATGTGCTGGTTTGATCTTGCTCTCTCAGCTGGAGCTGAAGACACAGGAGGCCCGTGGCCTGCAGGAGCAGCGGGACCAGTGCTACAGCCACCTGCAGCAGTACACCCTGGCCTTCCAGCAGCTTGCCACCGAGAAGGAAGAACTGCACAAGCAATTCCTGCTTCAGACACAGCTCATGGACCGCCTGCAGCACGAGGAGGTCCAGGGCAAGGTGACAGTGGAAATGCACCTGAAAGAGCTGCAGCAGACAAAGGTAACAGTAAAAAGGGACAAGTGGAAAGATGAGAGGTAATCAGTAAGTGAGAGATTTGGCCAGTTCCTTCCACCCTGGGCTGTTTTGTGTTGCTGTGATTACACCCTGTGCCCTACAGACAAGTGGTACCTGTCTGGAGCTAAAGTACTGCTTGTGTGTTTGTGTGTGTGGTGCTACTGTCTGAAGATGGAGTGACTGCAGTCTGGCTTGTGCAGGTTTTTGTGATCCTCTGCTTCTCTCTTGCAGGAAAGTCTAGAAGCTGTAGCCAAGGAAAACAAAGAGCTGCAGGCTCAGATCAGTCAGCTGGCAGCAGAAATGGATGGCAGGATTTTGCACCAACTGGAGGGTGAGTGGCTGCATCAGGGAGGAGGCAGAGCTGGGTTCTCTGCAGCATTGCCTCCTTGTTCACCTTCCTTCTTTGACAGAATGCGATGAAGTAATGACTGAAGAAATCCAAAAACCTTCCCTTGTGATCCCAGAGAAGTTTGAAAGCCATGAAGAAATGGTGAGTCTTAATGGGTAGAAAAGCCTTTGGTTTTAGTTCTAAACAACTATCTAGAAAAGGAAACTGGTTAAATTGCAGAGAGGTTTATCAGTTGTTATCCTACCAGCTGAGTGCAGTCATGGGGGAAATGCAACATTTCCTTGTGCGTAGCAGCAAAGCCAAGACTTCTGCAGCATCCTTGCAAAACAGGCTGGAAGTCTGGCAGTGGATTCCTTCTGATGACAACTCAGCTGGCAGAGCAGCTCTTTAATGGGCCTTTGATGATGATGTTCTCTTTAGTTGGGAAGGCAATTTGGAAATTGTGTCAAATATCTACAAGATTTATCTGCAAGTACAGTCATAATACTGCAGTCAAACAGCTCTCAAGGGACCCAGTTTTTAACCTGCACTAATTGGGAATGAGAAGAGGCAGTAGCTGCTGCTTGGCTTAGTTCCAGGGCAGTCACACAGTTCTTTGGTTTCACACTCAGAAATAAAATGGGGTAAACTGTTATTCTGTCCTGAGATGCACCATCGATCCTGCTGAACACAGGGGAAGCACTAATGTCCACACTCTGAAATTCTTCTTAGGTCACTTTTGTGACCTCTGCCATGTCCCAAGTGGAGGAGGAGCGAGAAGATCTGAGGAAGCAGCTGGCTGCTCAGAAGCAGCAGTGCAGAACCCTCCTGCAGCAAATCACAGCTCTTAGGCAGGAGCAGCAACATGTCATGCTGGATGGAGGTAAAGTCTCAACACAGTCTGGGGACAGTGTGACCATGAAGTGCTGGGCCAGCAGGCCATGGCTGCTCTGAGACAGACCTTTGGGTTTGTGAGTGCATCCTGCCCCAGAGAAACTGTAAATTGCACATGTCCCTTCCAGGCTCCATTATGGATACTGTTCCAGTGGAGGTTCACGAGGCTTTGAAAAGTGCCATGGACAAGCTACAGGTAAGCAAAGCATCTCATGTTGTGTCAGCCCTATTACACTGCTCAGCCAGACCTGGATCCAGTGTCAGACAAACACAACACAACCAGGTTGTAGGGGAATAAGCAGCAGATGCTCCATAAAAAGATGCTCCATGCTAAAAAGCGTGGTTGCAAAGGAGCAGAATTTGTTCCCTAGGCTTAGAGCAGTGCCAGGGGGGTGTTCTCTTTAGCATGGGTGTTGTCTGTACGTGAGCAGCCCAGGTGACTGACCCCACTCTGTGTGTGCAGTTGCGTTTCACAGAGCTGATGCATGAGAAGGCCGATCTGAAGGAGCGTCTGGAGGAGCTGGAGCACCGCTGCATCCAGCTGTCTGGAGAGACTGACACCATTGGTATGTTTGGGCAGCACCAGTACAGGCTAGAGCTTGCTCAGTGCCTTATTCATCTGGGGAACAGAAGGTCCCCAAACAGCTTTTGGAGCTGGAGCCCTCAAACTACCAAGCCCTCCATGTCTCCTACTGCTGCCTAACTGGGCTAGGTCTCCACTCCAGGGCTGGATTTCCTGGGTACTCATGTCTTGTACCTCACTGTGGGGCTTGTACCCCAATCTTGCAGACACTCCTGAGGCTTCTGTTGTGTTCCAGGGGAGTACATTGCACTGTACCAGAGTCAAAGGGCTATCCTCAAACAGCGGCACCAGGAGAAAGAGGAGTATATCAGCAGGTTGGCTCAGGATAAGGAAGAGATGAAGGCAAGGACTCTTTTCTATGGTACTACTCCAAGCAGGGTGGGCCTGGGGAGTGCAAACCTTCATGTGTTCATTTGCTAATTCTGTGACAGGATAGGACTGCAAACCGCAGTGGTGTGTTTGTGTGCATGTTTCATGGGCTTTCCTTTACTTTGGTGCAGATGAAACTACTGGAACTGCAGGAGTTAGTGATGCGCCTGGTCAGGGAAAGAAATGAATGGTACAGCAAGTATGTAGCAGCTGCTCAGAACCCAGAGCTGTTGGCAAGCCAGACTGAAGGTGTGCTGCCAGCAGAGAGGCGCATTGAGCTGAATGCCACTGATGGAGCAGGTGAGCTGCAGCCAGGACAAGCTGTGTGCAGGGGGAACAGCCCCTGCTCAGCCTTGTGTGTGGATGGGAGGAGTTACCTGCCTGCCTTGTCTGTGCTCCTTGCAGGGTTACGAGAGGTCAGTCTGTCAGATGAAGCAGAACAAGAGGCTGTTCATCAATCCGGTTTCCTCCATTCTGACAGTAAAGCTGCTCAGCCAAACCAAGAGGACCCCACAGCAAAGCAAATTATGCAGCTTCTCAGAGAAATCCAGAACCCTCAGGAGAGGCTGGGCTCCCTGCTGGAAAACCCATGCATTCCCTTCTTCTACCGTGCTGATGAGAACGATGAGGTCAAAATCATGGTAGTTTAAGTGGTGCTATATCTTACTGACAGCAACTTTCTGTGGGCCTGAAAGGGCTTGATGGACTTGTACGTGCCCGTACCTCTGCTCAGTGCCCTTGGTGAGAACAGGTTCCTAAAGACATCAGTAAAGAGAGATTGTATCAGATGGAACTCAAGCATCAGACCTCATCTTCTCTTGCTCTTTTCTCTGTTACTTGGTGTGCTTGGAGTACAGGCAGACTCTTAACTCATCCTGGGAGGCAGCTGGTGCTGCCACATTACCTAGGCCAGGCCCAGACTGGGGGCAAAGGGAGTCCATGACTTTTGGCAAAATGACTTAATCCCTTGTCCCAGACTCTGCTGCCACAGGAGCTTCACACGGTTCTGATCCATCACTCATGCCTGTCATCAGCCCAGTTCCTTCCAGGGCTCCCAAAGTAACTAACTCTTCTGGTAATGGACTCTTTGGACTCTCAGCAGGTTGGGTTTGTTTTCATACCATGTATCCTAAACTCCCCCTTCCTGCTGCAGCCCTGCCTCTTGCACCTGTATTTCAGAACAGGCTGCAGCAAGCGGCTCCTGAGCAGCACAGCTCTGTCTGTTCTCGTTGCCAGGGGAAGGGACCGATGGGAGCCTCGAGGGGTCTTTTGGTTACTTGACAAAGCTTTATGTGATTCTTGGGAGTGGGGTGGAAATGTAACTGCACTTTGAAGGATGATGTGTTTCACTTGTATGTGTCTGAAGGTTTTATTTATTTTAAGAAATGGGAGAAATTAAGTAAAAGGAAACCACTTAATAAATATGCTTCATTTTGAATTTCTGGACTTCAGGGTTTCTAGTTCTCCATCCCTGAACTTTCCTCTTCTCCCATTTTGGTAAGGATTGCAGATGAGTGGAAACCAAGATTCCACGGCCCATGTTTAAGGTCCTGGGACATAGAGCAGCAAGTGTGGTAGTACTTGCCCCTGCCTTGAAGCCATAGCCCTGATTCTAAGGAGAAAATAGAATATGGAGGGAGGAGAGCACTCCCTGAAACAGCAGCAAAACAAATCTGGGTGTGGAAGTTTATGCCATGTCAACTGCATGTGGATATCCTGCAACAGAATCTGCCTTCAGGCAAGAACTGCCTGTTCTTAGGATGGGTGGTATCAACAGTGGAGTTCTGAGGAAAACCACAAGGGAGGTGAAAGGGACCTGATCACTGGAGCTGTGTAATCAAACACAGGAGTTTGCCTGAAGGAGCATCAACTGCCACCCTGTCACCTGCTGAGGTACAAGATGGAAGCACAGGAACACAGATTGGTGTCTGTTCAACAGTAGAGTTCATTTCATGTCTAAGGTGGTGAAGCTTTACAGCAGCATAGCAGAGAGCTTTTCTTCTACTGCCAAAGGCAGATCATGTGTGGGTTGGTTTTTTAAAATGGCTTATATATTGATATTTCCAAATATCCAAATGAAAAAAGGGACACAAGCACAATCAGTGCTTTCCCGTGAGCCCCCAGGGGAAGCTGGTTTTTGAACTTCTTTCATTTAAATGGCACGAGTGGTGTCAGTCTCTCCTCAGCACAAGTGATTGGGCTCCCCAGAGCATGGGGTATGTACATTCTGTATCTGTGTAAAATGGTGTATATTCCTTGAAGAAAGACTAAGTCTGTTCAGTGTTTATGGCTGCTGAGGCTATTCATAACCTGTATCATAACTAATAGGGGAAGAGCTGTGATTTAAGACAGAGTATTATTATAAAAGGAATAAATAAGTTATTGGGTGTTTAGAACTCTGAAGGAGACAAGACCAGTGAAGAAAGTCTGTGGTCTGTTGCAGAGGTGACTTAACCCTGTTAAAAATTTGCTTTCTGAATAAACTTATTCAGAGGGGCACTGACTTAGAAGTATTTCTTCTGCACAGATTACCTTGAATTTGGCCAGAAAAAGAGAAGAATTAATTCTTTATTGAAAGCACCTGCCTTGACAGTGATGCTCTTTTCACAGAGCTTTCCTGAATGTTTTCTATACAGGCTGCTGACAAGCCTGAGAGGTGGCTCTTGGCTAGCATTTCATATCCAGACTCCAGCTTCAGATTCATTTTTCACCCTGACCCCTTTCAGGAGTGATTCCTGGACCTCACCTTTACTCAACATCCACTTGCTGTGCTCCATAAGCACTACAGGCAAAAATCCCTTTTAAGAAGCAATTTGTGTGCAAACTCCCACCTTCTGTATGGCCCATCTCTGAAGCATCTCCACACCATTCCTTCTGCACAGGGATTTACCTTTCTGCACCTGACAAGCTGTTTCACTCCACTGCAGCTCCTGGACACTGAGTGCTGATGCAAATCTGCTCCACCTTCCCTATCAGTGACAGCCCCTGATTGCATGTACAGCTTGTTAACTCTATGGGATGAAAAGATCAGGTTATAATCAAACACAGCTTGAAAACCACCCAGAGAAAAAGCAAGAGAGAAAGAGAGATGGTTTTATTCTAGTCATGGAGACCTTCATTATACAGAAATGAGAGTTTATTTCATCCAATAAACAAGAGTGACAGGTAGATCACAAACTGCATCACAGCTACTACCAGCACTGAGACAGTTCACCCACAAGTCTGGGGTAATACAATAACCCAACTGCACACAGCAGAGAATTTAACAATCAGCTCAAAAACTCAACATTGGGATTTGGTTAACTTTTTGGATGTGTGTGTATATATATATGTATATAGATATTCTTTTCCTACTTAAGTATTTCCTAAAATTCACATGGAAGCACAAATGGCTTTTAACACCTGGACATATATAGATTTTTCATCTTATATATATATTTATAGATATTTATAACAGTAAAGATATGTTTCTCATTACTACAATATACTTGTTTAACTTCTTTAAGCAGCTGGGAAGAAAAAAAAAAAAAACAAACAAAAAAACCCGAAAACAGTTTCACTACAATCACATCTGATATGTGTGTGTCACAAGTTACAAACAAAACAAGCCATGTGTGAGATTCGAGTCAGACCATTCCAGGACAGAACAGCTAAGAGCAGGCAAAGAGTCTCAGAGGGAGCAGGCCTACATGTCAAATGGTGGTTTTGGGCTCTCCGGGCGGGCGGGACTGGCCTTACCCGGCCGGCTGGAGGTTAAAGACAAGAAAAACAAAGGAAAAGGGAAAGGGAAGGAGAAGGGGGAGAAGTAGTAAAACAATAGTTAAAATACAGAAAGGAACTGGCATCAGAACAATATAGGATCCACAACAGAAATTAAGAGTAATAGCACTGAAACGAGAGAACTGCGACAGCAACCAGGCCTGGAGGACAGCCTGCAACACAGGTGGTTCATTTAGCTCTGGTAGAGACATGACATCTGAGATGTACAGGGTTGATATATTTTTTAATTCTCAAGTCTTTTTTTTTTTTTTTAAATACACGTAGCATGAAAAGTAAAAACCAAACCTTAAGATGAGTTGTGATCAACAACGGTTACAGGTTTCCCCAAACACGTACCATCCACATGCAAGAAAAGGCTACGGAAGAAGTCACCACAGTACCCCAAAAACACTGAAAGATGTGCTTAGTTCAAAGCAGAAATATTTTCAACGAAACACCACACAGCGAACTCCCTGAAACATTTGGCTGTCCGTTTGCAAGGGGGGAGCAGCGTGTCTATTCCCCTCGCCCTGCTGGGTTCAGGAAAGTCAGCCAAAAACGGTGATGCACGACAACTGCTGGCAGGAGCCAGTGTGTCCCCAGCAGGAATGGCCCGGCTCCAGGAGCCGAGTGTGAGCAGGTCCGTGACTCCCTGCACGCTGACGTGTGAGCGCTAGCTCAGACTTCACTTGGGCAGGACTGGGCTGATCCATCCATTCCCCCCTCCACTGACCTCCCTGCCTCACTTTGATATGAAGTTGATTGCACTGTTCCCAACATGAAATTTTTGCACCTTAGAAGTCAAGCTAATACACAGGACATTTAAACTGTTCCTAATGGGCATCAAGTGTTTTGACAGCATATTTTTGCTAAGCCACGCTTTTGTCTTAAAACTACAAGGAAAGAGAACAGCTACAGCTCAGTCCTGGGTGCTACAGCTAACTGGTGCAGGCAGGACACTTATCCAGGCTAGACTAGGCAGATGGAATCACAGGACGGACAGCCACCACTTGGACCTAAGGATGTCCCTGTGGCTGATCTCTCCAAGGAGCCTGTGTACTTCAGGGATCCATGCCACCGAATGAAGGCTACTCTACGCTCACAAAGCAATACAGGACGCACGAGCGAAGACGAAGAGCTCAATCACTAGGCTAGAGTTTTACGACACACCGGGGAGGGGTGGTGGGAGGCAGGGATGTGGGATGGATGAGAGGAGTGACTGTGGCTGTGGAAGGGAGGGTGGAATGGGGAAGCCACCAGCACGGCACTCGTCGCCAGCTGTCTACAGCCTCAAGTTATAAATCTAAGAGGGACGGTTCAGCCGGTCGGATTATGGTAGGTCGAGTAGGTGAGGCGGGGCCCCTTCTGCTGTGAAAAAGCAGGAAACAAAAACAAGAGAACACACACTGTGGTTAGCACAGCAATTGCAGTCACAACCACACATGCTTCTCCACTTTGCCTGAGCCAGCAAAAGAATCCAACCTGAGGCACAAACCCCCAGAGTGCAGCTCCACAAAGGAGACTCACAGGCTTCTACTCGGCCTCGCACTGGCCTTTCTGCACAGCACACATCACCCCTAGAGCAATTCCCTGGACTGCCAGTTTTGCTTCCCTCTGAAATTTGGAAGTGCAGAGATTTACTGCCAGTAAGTGCCCTGGCTCTGGGATGAGTGGAGAAGCATGGACAACAGTGAGCTCCTGTATCAAGCACATGACAGTCACACAGCATGGATGGGGTCCTCTGAGACGCGCTGCTGCCAGAGGCTCTTGGCTGGTTTGGAGGAGCACCTTCTTCCCCTGCCTTCAAAGCTACTGCAAGCCTGAGATTCCCTATTCTGACATGAGTCTGATCTTGGATGTCAGGGGCAAGCTTACAGCTTTCAGTTTTCCAGCTCTGGCGCAGAGCAAATGCAGCTTCTACTTCAATAAAAGGAATTTTGGCTACTTCTCCATTCTGTTCCAACTCTTACTGATACTTAAGCTACATAAATGGGCAGCAATTTAAGTGTTTGCCCTCTGCATGGATTAAGTGTTGTAGAATCTCCTTCCTGTAAGGGACTGGGGGAAAAAAGTCGCAACAAAAACGTACAAGACAACACCACTGACATTGCTCTCAGCTCATGACCTGAAATATCACTTCAGTCTCAGACTACAGGCCATAAGAAGGCTACAAATGAAAATGTGTTCTGTAAGACTGAGTCCAATCTGTGTTTTTCCTTTAAAGCATGCTCTCTGCAGTGTCTGCCACCTCAACTGAATTTTGCTGATGTTTCATTAAGATAAATAAATTGTTCAGTATCAAGACAGTAGTTTTAAGGTCCAAACTGCCTGAAATGCAAAGAGCAAAGCCAACAGCATGTAGACCAAGTGGAGGGGAAGCCCTTGCACAGGATCAGGTGTCACAGAATTAATGCCTCAATAATTCCACACTGACAAGATTTAGATTACAGAGAATCAACTCACTGCTAGAAATGACGGCCCTCTCCTGAGACAGCGGCTGAGGGGAGGGAGGGAAGAGGGGCAGAGGAGGATATTTGTACCAATACTCTATAATCACATTGGCATTAGAGGAGTTACACTCCTATAAATCGGGGCAAGTTCCCTCATTTAGCAAATAAACCAGAGCAACTCTCCAGTCCTGTTTATCCAACCTCAGCAGAATTTACTGCTCCAGATCTATTAAGCCTCAGAGCTTCATGGCATGTGGGATCTGTGCACTATCTCTATGGGTGCTCACAGTGTAAATACAGTCACACCAACCCTTTGGTGGCTTCTACTGTCATTGGAACAGCAATAGCAACTGAATTAAAAACTCACAGAACTTCAGCTCAACATTTAGTGAGATGCTGTTGCATCATCATGTTAGAAAGGCATTTTTGAGAAGGTTGAAGGACTGTTTGCATTTCAGGTGTTTGCACAGGTTGTGCTAAAAGGCTCTGAGGTTCACATGAAAAGGATGCTTGAAGCCACCAGAGTATGTAAAGTGTCCTGGCAGGAGTGACCACTTGACCCTAGCAGGATAAACAGGGCTGAAAGGAGCACAAGTAATTCACAGGTAGATGGGCTGCTTTTTTATTATCTACTGTGATTGATTTTTGCAGACTTATTTCTCTCAGCATTCAAAGCATTTTAGGGTGTGGGGCTGTCACTTTTTTAAACTTGTAGGCTGTTTCTGTTGAGGTTTTCTGAAGATGCTTGCAGAATCTGCCTGGTAAAGTTAGAAAAGGCTGAAAACTGTTTCCCAGCACTAAAAGGGACAGAGAAGTCTCTCAGGCAACATTTACCCCCAAAATCAGTTGGACTACATTGCTAGTCAAGCCTTTTTATATCACTGAAAATTCACTTTTCTCTGTCAGGACAAGGAACAAAGTTTTGCTCACAGGGAAGCCTGTGGCTGTCTCCAGTACATAAGAAGGGAGACCTGAGCCCTGGCAGAGAGATGAGTTTCAGTGACTGTCACATTCTTTGAAGTCAATCATTCAGGCCATTCCCAGAGAGAACACTGAGCTAATCCTATCTAAGAACCACTGGGCTAACAGGGAGTTCTGTTGATAAGGACCTAACAGAGGTGGGAAAATACTATGTTTATTTCCTTGGACTGCAAAAGGTTTTAGGTGTAATTTTTTTGATTTTTTTTTTCAATTTTTATTTCCTTGGTGCTCTTTATGCCAGATTAAAAACAGAATGCCCCATAACAGCGAGTCCCAGAATGGGGTACAGACAACAGCAAGGCTCCTTCCCAAGGTTGTTCACCCAGGATGCAGGCTTCCAGGGCTGTCAGGGATGTCTGCAGTAGGCAGAATGTTGGAGGAAACTGCTGATTGCTCCAACACCTCTGCAGTGTGTCATCAGTGAGGAGGGTTGATGATGACGTCCTCAAAGATGTCAATCATGAGCAATCACTGCAATGTTTCACCTCTCAGCTCTAACTGCAGTTCTGTGCAGCAGTAACAGACACCATCTACTGCAAGATGGGGGCTGGCAGAGACCCCCCCACCCCAGAACAGGGGCTTGATCTTCTGCTATTCCTATTAAAGTAGGATTTCAGCACGTGCTCCTCGCCCCCAGATCTCTCTGCCACAATCAGCAGCAAGGGAATCTGCAGGAGCTGCTGCTTCTCCACTCCTCTGTCATGAAACAACATCCACAGAGAAAGGGAGAAGGGGCCCAAAATAGCCACACCTGCCCTGTTTTGTCCTCTGTACCTCTTTGTCAATAAGGGCTGGCAGCTCCTAAGGAAAGGACTCAGGAGAATTTCCTAATGTCCCCTCTTCACACCCCCACTGACATTAACAGGATGAGCAGTACACAGCATAAACCCACACCCTGCTACATCACTGAACCACTACAATGCTACAAAATGCAGGGAGAGAGAGGACAGGGAGATGGGCAGGAGCTCAGGGCAGAGTGTTTGAGGGACACAGATCACTACACCCTTCCTCTTGCAGGGGAGGAGGCAGAGGAGAGAAGGCAGTTTGAATGGAAGCAGGAGAGTAACCTAGAAGGTCAAGGGGAGAACAAAGGGAGTTCACATCTATCTGATGATGGGACACAAGGATAAAAGGGAACATTCAATGTCAGAGTTACTCTGCACTCAGACATGGAAGTCCTGATATTAATGACCCAAACTCCTCTTGACTTCCATGAGCACTAGGGATACAGTGAGGATGGGAGCACTTCTCCAGCCAGACATTAGAATATAAGAAGAGGAGTCTGAACTATCAGCTCCCCCAGTCTCTGTCTTGATCCTAACAGAGCTGACAGACCAAATCAAAGCAGAGTTTATTCAGCTCATCTTACAGTTAGTGTGGATATAAGCCAAATGAAAGACAGAGTTTAGACCTTGTTGCCAGAGCTCATTCCCCCATCCCACCTTCTCTATTTAGAAGCAGAGAAAGGGTCCTCCAGCCCTTAATCAGGTACTGAAGCTTTCCCAGCTCCTGCAGCTCAAGCAGCTGCTCTGTCTCTGATCAGACAGTTTTTCTGTTCAAGACTCCTCCCTTTATGAGATCCTGGCAGAGGTGGTTCATCAGACAAGGGACTCTGTTACTAACACAAGAACTGGGCAGCAGAGGAGAGCTGCAGAGCAGTGCTGGAGGATGGGGACACAGTGACTCATGCATTGCAGCGAGAGTGCAAAACCTACCGTGGCTGCCAGTCCTCAGGGGTCACTGATAGTGATTCTGAAAGACAACATGAAATCAACATGGCAGTTCAGACAGTTCAAGGCAGAGGCCACACAGACTGTCAGGAAGGTGGAACAGAAACACAGGTGCTTGCACAGACACAGTCACACATCCACCTCCAAACATAGCATGAGTAGGGGGACTGCAAACACACAGAAAACACTCATAGCCTCATCTTTGCACACATCCAGACCCTGCTGTGCTGTTGTGCACACGGGTGCATCAAAACCCATCCATCTGTCCACACAGCTACTGGCTGGTGCTCACTCACCCAAGTTCCTCACACAGCCAGGCTGACATTCACACCAGTGTCATACCCAGGTTTCAGCACCCACCAGCTGGGCACAGGTAGCTGGGCTTGTCTCTCACTGAGGACTCCCATCTCCTGACCACATTAAATGTTTAGGAAAGAGCTCAGGAAAGAGGGAGATAATGTGCAGTCCTGAGCACTACCCGAAACAGCACAAAGCAGGTGGAGGATTTTCTGAAGGTCATAAATAATGAAATCAGCTACTCCAACCTCCTGAATAATTGAGGTCATACAGCTGTGTGACCTTATTATAGAATGGTTTGGATTGGAAGGGACCCTAAAGATCATCTAGTTCCAACCCCTGGCCACAAGCATAGACATCAGCCACTAAATCATTAATGAGATAATTTGTCCCTTGAAACTGTGTGTCCAAGAACCCTTTGGGAGTTCCAATGATGTGTCCCCATTGTACTGACCAGCACAGCAGCCAGTGAGAACCATCCCTGCCAGGAGATAACCCCAGACCCATGCCCTTGTGATATGAAAGAATAGAGAACATAATGCCTTCAACACATTTTTCCAATGGTTGAGTCATTCACACTGAAACTTCCTTAATTCTCCTTCAAGCTCTTCTACCTACAGGTTCTATCAAACTATTTTAAACCAAAGAGCCTAAATACGTGGGGGAAATACCTTCACAGATTTCTTTCCCAGGTCAAATCCTAAATGCAGTCTATTGCACATTGATAGGATCTTGGATGGTTTATAACTTCCCAAAATTATGTATTTGTCTACACAGACTTCCACAATAAAAGGAATAAATGCTAAGCACAGAAGCAGGATGGCAAGTCTTAAGTGTCCTTAATTATATGCAGGAAAATCTCTCTGTGCAAAAAAATGTACCATGTGATGATTACATGTGAAAATGTGTTTATACACTTATGTTTATGAAAAAGGAGTAGCGTGACACTTGTGTAAGTTCATCACTCATAAAATCAGATGCTCAAACCAGAGGCACAAAACTACCAAACTTCTACACAGGCACCAATGAGCACACAAAGTACACCCAGCCACCACCACACATTCAAGTTCATACCACCAACTCCTCCACCAAAGCCCACTCATGCTGAACACGAGAGCTTTGTTCCTCTCTCACACACACACTACACAGCCCGGTTAGCAAGGGAAAGATGGGCATTAAAAAAGCAACAATGGAGATGGCATTCGTTCACCCATGGCAGAAGGACCCGAGTCCAAGTGCTAGCAGGGAACATTCTTATTCTATATACAGGAGAGGAAGAGAAAGAGTCCCTTGTCATTGGAAATTCTCCATTCATCAGTGAACTCAAATGACAAGCTGGTATCAGGATCCGGAGGAGTCTATGAACAACTGGAAGAATCAGAGAGGGGGATCAGAGAATGAGCATCACACTTCACAGCTTCTGGAATTACATTCTCAACTCCAGATCAGGGCAGTCAGTAGCATGCAATCCAACCTACCATCTCTCCTAAACCAAGGAGTTGCTCAGTCAAGCATGAAACTCTTTCCTTCTCTGCTCCAGTGCTGTTTTCCTTACCTTTCCCTAAACCCTTCTACTCATGCAAAAGGCAGAAAAGCCATTAAGATACGCTATGACAGATTTCTCAAAAAAAGGCCAATTCATTTCAGCCCATTTGGGGAATCCTATCACGATGGCCAGGTATATAGAATATTTTTCATGAGTGAAGAAATGAAACTGAGTGAAAGGAGGAAGATGGAGACAGAAAGAAGCGTAAGTATACTGAAAAAAAAACCACAAAGTAACAGTATATGGAAAGGTACGGTCACAAAAAGCAGGAGCCAAAATACACAGTAGAAGCATGCTGACATCCATAGGTGCCTCCACAGTCTCCAGGGCAACACTGAGGTATGTGAGGACAAGTTACTGTGGGAGCTGCATCAAAGTGCATAGGAAGGACTGGGGCAAAGGCACCAAGAAAGTAAAACCATTTGCATACACCAGAGTCAGAAACTGGTCTATAAAGCTGTCTGGACTCATCCATCTCTGGGTTGGCTGCAGCCTGGCAGAGAACACTTCCCTCCAAACAGGCAGCACCAAATATGAGCTGGGCACTATTGCAGGAGGAATACTGACCCACTCTGCCATACACCATCCCCAACCATTGACAGGCTTGGTGTTTCCACAGAAAATGGCAAAGTTTCAGACCTGTGCCACCAGCACCCACTGGAGAGGTGTTTTCCACAAGGGAAGCATTCCCTCTGGCATGTCACTGGGGAGCTTCTGGTTATGTTTGTTCTTTAAACTGCAATTACCTCCTCTTCCTCAAGGGAAACTAAGTACCCAACATAAAAGCATTCCTGGTTCCAGACTGCTTCCCAAGTCCTGTTCAGGAACACGTACTCAGCTGCACCAGGATAATCCCTTATTACTATGTTGAAGTGTGTCTGAAGTGACTGAACAGGAGAGGAAATGAGTTTCCTAATGGGAAAGTAAAGCTGTGTGATTTGAACCCTCTAGACTGGAAAATGCTCAAGTTGATTACACAAGCAACAAAATTGCCTAATAATTCATTTCCCTGCCAGTGATCCTGTGATACTCTCCTAGCCAGAAAGCAACTGAACAGCTTTGAAGGTCTTCCAACTCACCTTGAAGAACTCTGGGCCAAGAGAAAAAGGGGCAACTTCAGACTTTGGGGAGCCCTAAACAGAGGGGAATCTCACCCCAGTCCTGTGATTTATCTGGTGACTACAGGCATTGGTACAATTGCTGTAAACCTTGGGTACAAGGTTTTCTCCCACATTCTTTATAGAGGTCTGTAGAGGAAAACAGCTGCCCCTCTGTTTCTGAGAGCTGCCTTGGCATTGCCTTATCCATACAATGAAATCTCAGAGGACAACAAAGCTCCAATTCAAATATCCAAAGGCTGTACCCACACCATGCACTCCATTCTTCTCCTCTGACCCAGGCAGGCCAAGTGCTGCCAAGGCTCCAACCCCAAACCAGAACATACTGCACCTGCATGGAGCAGTGTTTCAGGACTTACCTGGGAACACCAGGAGGAGCACGATTAGGCCGAGAAGGAACCTGAGGTGGGGGCCCGAAGGGATCAGGAGAGGCACCTGGCCTGGAGGGCACAGGGGGGGCACCACCCAGCGTGGACCCACCAGCAGGAGGTGGCCCAGGAGCTGGTCCGCGAGACCCAGGTCTGGCGGGGGGCACTGCAGGAGCTCTCCTCTGCGGCGTGGGGCTGGACGTGGGGGACCTGCCAAACAAACAAAGGCATTCAACTGCAGCAACAGCTCTGGAATTCCTCTGCCAGCACAGGCTGCCTTCAGTGTTTCTCTCTTTAGCTTCACACCACTTTACACACCACCCTTTGGCTTTCAAGGGCCACACCAGGCCCCAGGTTACCTTCAAAGCTACATCAGCCCCATCCAACCCAAGGGTTTAGAACGTCTCAACATCTCTGTAAAGACTTCCTAGGAGCCTGCCAGCAGAAATACCCAGAACTCTTCATCCACAGGAAGAAGAGGAGGACTCCCAGTCTCAGTGGGAGGCCCCAGCAAGGCACCGAAGAGGCGTCGGGCAGGTCTGCTCTCAGGGGCTCTCCCCCTGAGCCTCTGGTACCTGCGTCCGGACGGTACGCTCTGCACCTGCAGCCAGGAGTCGTCCACCGGTGGGGGCATGGGGGTGCTGATGGTGCTGGTGTTGATGTCCCCGATGATGTTGAGGGCCTCCTTCAGGGCGTGGTACATGCGCAGCATCTCGTCGCGTCGCTGGGCCTGCTCCGCCGACTCCTCCATCAGCGTGTTCTGGTCACCACACGAGTACAGGTTTGCCAGCAGCTCTGAATGGATGAAGTCCTTGGTCTGTAAGTGAGCACAGAGAGGCAATCAGTTTGCACCATCTTTCCCCAAAACACTCTATTCTGTCCCCACCTCTTCCTTCCAAGCTGCCTTCCGTTTTTCTTCATTCTTTTCCTCCCTCCCTATTTCTCTCCTTTCTGCCCCTCCCACCTCCACTGACCACAGTGTGATAAGTACATTGTTTATCATGAGGTGCATGATTGTCTTCGGCATGAGGTCTCTGATGGTTTTGTTGACAATTGCCATGTAGGAATCCACCAGGTTCCTGATCGTTTCCACTTGTCTCTCCAGCTGAGGATCCATGGAGTGCATGAAATTATCTCCTCCATTCTCCTCTGCTTCACTGGCCTGCAGAAGAAAAGGAGAAACAGATTGGTTCTTCAAATGTAAGAAAAATTGGCTTTTCACGAGAGCTAAGAGAAGAGTAGAAGAGAACAGGCAGGAAGCGCATGCAATACATAAAATTTATTTATTTAAACTTACATTTTGAGTTGTGATTGTCAATGCACAACTCAGTTGGTACAGATTTCTTCAGCTCAGATCCGAGAAATTTTAGTAATAAAGCTGTTCTCTTAGTAGAAAGTTATTACGAGAAGGTGAAAGGCAACAGGGATTTCTGACCTGTGTTCAGAGGTTATGGCTCTGGTCCATACTCAAAGCTGTATTATTACTTTTTAATATTTACAGCTTCCTAAAAGGTTCTTCATTTGATCTGGGTTTTCCATGACCAGAGTCAGTTAAAACCAAGAATCATTCACCATAAATTAAGTCTCACAGGCTCTCTGCCATGCTGCATCTTTGTCCTCATTATACAAATGAGAAAACAGATACAGAGAAGTGAAACAACTGCTCCTCTCAGGCTGACCACAAGTAGATGGAATCAACTTGAAAACTTTCCTATCACTTCAACTACAACTCCTGCATTGTAAGTTATAATTATCTTTTCTTTCACACCAAGCAGATTAATCTCTTCCTGTTTGCCTCAAGTACATTGTTTATTCTGTAAGGTAAAACCTGGACTGTGCTGTTTGACAGCAAGCAATCTCCAAGGCTCACCCATTTGGGATCAATTTCAAAGCATTGAAGCATGAAAGAACTGCTGCCCTCCCCAATGCTTATTTTAAAAAAAACCCCAGTGATTGTATAATGAAACATCTTTGTTTTAAACAGCCCTAGTCTGAACAATTTGCCATGTAGGAAATAGCTTCTCTTTTGTTTTGGGGAACAAAATATATGAGAAAGGGCAAATTCTTTTGTTCATTTGAGCTTTTGCTGAGAAGATCTTACATAATGAAGGAATGCAAGGTCTCAGTGTGAAACAAAGTAAAGGAAGTGGATGTCAAACAGGACAACTTAAAAAAAGTGAGAGTAAAAAAAAATCCCAAAAATAAGCTTGCACCAAGATTCAGAAGTCATACAAAAAGGGAGGAATAAAAAGAAAAAAGGAAAACTCAAACCAAGAACAGAAACAGACAGCAGGAATCCAACAGAGGGCACAAAGAGGGAGAAGAAGCAAATGCCTCTCAGGAAATTGTGACAAAAGGAGAAAAAAAATGAAAGAGCTATCTGGTGAGAGCCCCACGAGGCAACACAGGCAGAGGGGATCAGACTTACTTTGTCCTTGTCCTGGCAGGCCAGTTTGAGCATACATGGAAAAAATTAAAACAAAAAGGGACAAAAAATAAAAAGTGACTTTTAGTTGGTCTCAGAATTTGGAGAAGGTCCCATAATAGCACTGACAAGCAAAAGGCCAATCCCACTAAAAATACATTAATACCTTCATTACTCTAGAAGGAAAACAAGTGAACTGCTTAGCTAAACTGAAAAGTGGGATGCTCTGCAAAGGAAACCACGTCATTAGCAGCAAAGGACAATTTACTTACCTGCAAGGGCCACTGCCATTCCTTAGAGGGGTTTTGAGACAGGGATCAGGGGTCCCATGTCACACCCCTCCACTTGCACAGCAACAGGTGCCCACTGCCACTGTGGTTAAGAGGCCCAGACTTGTTCAAAGCTAATCTGAAGTCATGTCACTGTTAAAGCTCAATCCCTACCTCTCTTCTTAAATTCTCTTATCAGTTTGTTAGGAAACGTTTTAAGGCAAAGCCAGCAATTCTCGTGTGTAACAGGACAGATGAATGCAAGAAATCTATTAGAAGCAACAAACAGAAAAGCAATTATAACTTTCCTAATGGGAAAACTATTTATAGCAGCTTCCTCTCACAGAGGGACAGGAAAGGCTTTGAACAGAAACAAATACCACAATTGTCTAGAAGACACTTTTAAAGCAGAAAATAACGCTGACAATAAGTGCTGTGGGACAAGGGGAAGGGAAGAGATAAGAGTTCTTGCTAAAGGAGCATATTAGATTATCTACCAAGCAAAAGAAAAATTCAAAGACCATCCCTCCCTAATTAGTTGGAGGAAGGAAAGGGAGAACAACTGCTAAGTCAGGAAGTTCCTAATAAGGCTGTACAGAGCTACCAAAAAGGAATGGTGCCTTTGCTCAGTGGATACCATACCAGTTAGTAGTCACAGTAGTTAAATGTCATCCTTATATTGTGAATTTAATGTCCACAAAACAAGACAGCTAGAGGGATTTATCAAGGCAGTCTTTTCCTACTTTATCTTCCCTTTGAAGCTGCCAATTACTTTATCTCAAGCTTCCCTAATGGAAGCACCAGGACATAGAAAAAAAAAAAATTTTGTTATGAAAGATTCTCAGCTCTGGAAAGACACAAAACCTTCACAGACTGATCTTTAACACAAGAAGATGGAGCTATCCTTCTCAAGACACATGCTGTGTCCTCCTTATCCCATGACTCTGGCTGTCACTTACCCCAACACGCTCTGGGTAGACTCCTGCACGAAGGAAGGAAGCCTTCCAGCTGTCCACCTCCTCCTGGGTCTCACAGGCCAGCTCCAGCTGCCGGTAGTCCTTGTAAACATTCCTGACAGGAAGACACATATTTTATTATTCTCTCTCCCAACTCAGAGATCTGCCCATATTTGACAAAGATATCAATGACTAAGGAATCCTCCTGTCATTTTAAGACAGAGACACTTGGTCCCTTAGTAGGAACCTTCTGATGACCCTGCGAAAGGAAAATATTTTTCTTTAATCAAGTTTGACTGCTCTCAAATCAGTTGTACATTTCAACAAGGCCTGAAAAGGATTCTCTTTTCAATTCTGCTTGCTGCTGGACTCCTCCACCCATCCTGGGTCCTATGGCTTTCCCTAGTCACTCACCAAGAACATTGTGATTATAAATATTTATCCCAGCCACAGGCAGACTGAGGTAACCCCACCAAAAGGCTGAAGGGTTAAGTTCACATCACAAGTCATGCACTGGCAAACCAAAGGAAAATTATACCTATCTGTAAGACCAAAAGGAATGAAGTTAAGTCCTCCCATCTCCTTCAAAAGCGGCCATCCTGAAAGGACACTCACATCTTTCCTGGACAGGTATCCTAACAAACTCATCCCTACTCTGTTACATAAATCCTGTCCCTAGCTCAGCAGCCTGGTGGGCTGAGATGGGAGCATACCTCTGTTCAGTGTTGAAGAGAGCAAAGATGTGCTTGCTGGACATGAACCCCTTCTCCACATCTCGCAGTTTCAGGTTATCCACTGATAACATGTACTTCTTCTCCTTCTCCTGAAAAGGGAATGAGGAAGAAGTCACTCCCTGCTCCAGGGGCACCCCTGCTCTGCCAGCATGGAGCATCAGCAACAGGGCCCCACATCCACAGAGAGCCATTCTCAGACCCAGGTGCTCTGTTCCCTTGAGCCTGTGAGAGAAAGGGAAATCTGGAAACGAGTTTGCCCTTCCAAACTGCTTTTGTCATGTGGCCCAACAACCCTGTCCCATTAACTCCTCCAGGGCCAGGCACCAGCACAGCAATGTCCAACTTCCCCAGACTGTGCTCAGCACTGCAGTCCCACTCTTCTTAGCAAAGGGGGCAATCCAGGTTCAGGAAAAGCCAGGCATGTAATAGAGAAGCTGGTTTAATACAGAAGTTAAGTGTCAATAAACCTTCATGTTAAATACTATGTTTAAGATCTGGTTTATATATATATCTGTATCTCAAATTTACCTCTTCAGAGAACTTGACTTGCTGATCTTGTTACTTCATCCTATCACTGTCCTAGTCTTACACTCTATTAGTTACTCTGAACCCTTCACCTTCATTAAAAAAACCATCAAAACTTGATCTTCATTTCTGAATGCAAATGTAAAAGTTAAGTCAGAAATTATAACCCCTGCTTAGGGTCAAATCTGGACCTACAGCAAATTAATAGAACTGAATTTGGTTTGAGGCCCTCATTTGGAGCATTCTATTCCAGCTGGGAATTATACCCCAGCATAACAAGAGAGGGAGCCCTCACACTGGTCTCCAAAAGGCAGAATGCAGCTACCCAGGACTAAACCAAAACCAGAGCATACTCCTTTGTGCAAAGCAAGCACGTGTGACTGTCCCCTTGTGACATTTTGTGGGTTTGTAGACCTTTCTTGGCTGAAACAACATGATCCCTCTTGGGGAAAACAGGATGGAAAACAAAGATGGTCAGTGAGGAGGGATCTGGAAGAGCTGACCAGGAAGGAAGGGCAGGGCAGAAGAGCAGGTACAAGTGACAAAGTTGCTGAGCTCAAACACCCAGACAATTGCAAGTCCAGCCTAACATCCTCTTAAGCTTCAGCTGAATTGACTTGAGTTTGCTAAGGATACCAGCACCTCACAGGACTGAGATATCCCAAAGATAAAACTGTACCAGTTCATTACAAATCACATGCAATGAGAATATCCCAAAAAACAGCACCTAGAAAACAGAACAGATCACTTGGGTTGCTACCAGACTCCCTCTCAAAGATGCCAGGCCATGAAAACAGGAGAATTCTTCCACGCAAATTTCTCTGGACTTTCTAATACTGCAGAACAGTTTTAATTAGATGTGGGCAGGCATTTTTCTAATGGGATATCTGTCAGCCACATGCTGGTCTCAGAGCTACACAGACTACTTCAGATTCTGTGAGCCACAAAAAACTTTCAGCTTTCTATTACTCTGGGTTATCAGTAGGCTGACTTAGGCTGAACTAGTGACCTGGAAGAGAACAACACCAACTGCTGAGTCCCTGGCTGAGTCAGAGCATCCCCACTGCAGCCTCACTTAACTGGAACTCCCTGCATTCACTCCACAGTCCTTGGGCTAGTAAAAAAAAACCACCAACCACCCCCCACACGCCCCCTAAAAACCAGNGCAAAACAAAACCCAAAACAAAAAGAAACAACCTAAACCACCAAAAAAACCCCTGCTGATGTTAAAGATGTCTGAGAAAAATCTTCTGCAATAGACCCACAGAATTCCACAGAAGTTCTGCAATGGTGTCATTCTTCAGGAGAAAATGTCCAAAAGTAAGGGAATTCCATATCCCTGATATGGAAACAACATGCTCTTAGCCAGAAGTTTCAACTTTCACCCTTTCCAAGCTCTCGCATAAATGCTGCCACGTGATCAAGACAGAACTATCTCCACATGCTGATATTGCCACACACCACGGAAGACAAAATATCTGTCTGCCAGCACAACTTATCAGTGCTCGAGGTGGAGGTAGCAAGAGCAATCAAGTGGAGGACATGGGCACAAGACAAGAAGCTCCCAAGCCAGGCAAGCTGCAACGAGCCCCTGCTGCTCCCCATCTCCCCACACCTCCCCCTTCCCAGTCCCCCACTTCAGCCTTTCCAGCTTCTCAGTTTTCAACCCAGCCTGTTTTATATCAACAATCTGACTTCATTTCCTGAATGTAGAGACAGGAAAGTGTGGAACGAGCTGCCAAGGGCTGAGCCTCTCAAAACTCTGGCTGAGTGCTCTGCCCATATGTTAGCAATCTGGCAGGGTGTGCTATGGCTGAGCAGCATCCTGGCCAAGAGGGGAAAAGGGCTTCTCTCTTTAGCTTTCCAGACTTGGAGTCAGGAGGGAAGAGAAGGAAGAGCCAGCACACACCGAAATGGGAAAGTAGTTTGTGAAATCCTATATTCAAAATCCTTAGTCTGATCCCAAGAGGCTTATGTTGCTCATATTGCCCTTCATCAATAAGGAGAAGAAAAAAAAATCAGGGAAAACTCTCCCTCAGCAGCAGAGTATGTGTTATATAAAATGTGCTCGTTGGCTGTGAGTTCATCTGTGGAGCCATGAGGCCAAGGGGAGGTGTGGCAGTGGCAGAGGCCCCCAGACTGTATAAAACAGAACATGGTGCTCAATGTTGGCTTGGGAATATTGTAGGCACAGGGTAACCACCCTCCATCAGGGCTGCTGCTCCCCACAGGAGTCTCAGCCTGCATGGAGACCTGCAGAAAGAGATGACTGCAAGCTCCTTGCAGAGGCAGGATAAGTGCCAGAGGATTGTTCCCCGCCCCCAGCACAGTGCAGAATGCAGCCATATGGCTCTGTACTTTGCATCTACCAGGCAAAGAAAATACACATGGCCAGGAAGCCAACCAGGATCCATGAGCATTCCAGTTGTGGGGTGGAAAGCACAATAACTGCAGGAAAAAAGGAAAAAAGACTGCACTAAGTGCAGTCGCAGCCTGATGTTCCAACATCCTTTATTGTTGCTACACATCTCCTTATGGTGGCTAAATCCTGGAGATGGGTTTTGGCCAGATACAGCAATAATCTGCACTATAACTTGAATTATTTGTTGCTAACCTGTAGGTAATAACCTACAAAAAGTTCACAGAATTCAGCAGGCAGCAAGCCAGCCTGACTCCAAGCATTCCCTCCATTCACCTAGACTGCCTCAGCAGCAAAGTAAATTTTCCTGCTCTTGGATACATGCAAAATGAAGGTGACAGATGCATGTGTGGGCTCCCTAAGGTTGGAAATTGGCACTCACAGCACAAGAAAGTAATTGGCAGAATTATTAGATCTCGGTTTGCATTTGGAGCATAAATAAACTAATTAAATGTTTCCCTGTAGCTGTTATGACAAACACCTTCTTCTGCACAGAGACAAGGGTCTGTGGATATGGGAGGAGACATTGCCATTGTTTTAACTGGGGGGCTGTGTGAAATTAGGAGAAATTCATCTTGCTTAAACCTCTTAATCTCCTTTCCCTCCTGTAAGATGTTTAGTACTACAGGTAAACAAACCTGCCCCAGAGATGACTGGAGTTTTATTGAAACTGTTTCTGTTAAACACATGCACAGTGTTTTGGGAACTCCACTAATAAAACTCTTCTCCAATGGAGAAACATTGACATCATAATTTATAATAAACACACCGCATGCATACATGCACACTAAAAGATTATTAGGAAAAAGCCTCTGAAAAACAGTTTGGAATATTTGAAAGTAAGTGAGCTGAGCTTTTCAAGCTGAACCAACCACTCCACTCCCCCAAACAAGATGTTACCAACTGCTTTCTGCTTCTTGTCTCAGCAAGTAGAAGAGCTAAATTTCTGAGATGTGATTCCTCCAGGAAGCCCTGGTCATCCCACTACATACAGACATCTTGAGACCATCTTTCCCAGACACAGCCCACCTGTATCACTTTTACCCTCAGAGCATAATTTATAGGAATGATTCCTCCCCCAAGCTGCAGAGCAGCTGTAATGGCTTGTTTACATCAGAAAGCTGCCTTGGTTTAACTTAAACAACACATCCTAAGATTTTAAGCTGATTTAGTTCAAAAGCTCTGTAGACACTAGACCCGCACTCATGATTTAGCACAACAATTACTGTTGGCTTAGTAAGCACAGCAACGGTAATTAACTCACCTGCACTAAAGATTTTTATTCACATCAGCTGAAATAATGAGCTGATTTAAAACCTGCAGCCAAATGCAACCCTAGGAAGCCATCATAGGGTTTATGAGGAAGCACAGGCAAAAACCTGAGTTGCTTGACAGAGACTACAGTGCTCAAAACTCGACTGTCACGACCCCTCTAACATCACAGCAATGCCCACCAGCCTTCACAAAGGACAACCAGGCACTTCTCCCTGCCCTTATCCTTGTGCCAGGGCAGGGATGAACCATCACAGAGTGTCTGACTTGCTTTGCTAAGGTAAAGCACAACATGCACAGACAAACCCTGAGAGAGGGTGGGTTACACATCCCCAGTGCATGGCCAGCGCCAAGATGGAAATTCCAAGGGTTCATGTATTTGGTCACAAATCTTAACCATCCACACCAGGAGAAGGAATCCTGGAAGGGAGACGTGAATGAAGTCCTCTTTATCCCTGCAGCACAGGGAGAGGGAGGAAATCGTGTGGGCAGGGACTAACATCTGGAATCGCTACACCAGAGCCAGGCGTCACAGAAAGCGACAGCATTCCTCAAGTTTCCATGCAGGGTAGGGAACCTTCCTTTCCCCCGCGCAACCCCATCCGTCAGCCACTCACTTCCTGCCAAACTCTGCCTTCCCAGCAGCCAGCAAGCTCCTCCCTCGAGTCTAGTTAGCCTTCCACTGCCACGTCAAGTGAGGCAGAAGGACAGAAGGGAAGCAAGAAGGGAGGGAGCAAAAACCAGAAGAGGGAGGGAGGCTCAGCAATGCCAGGGCGTAGTGGGGGGAGAGAAAGAAGGGATGTGGATTGCTCCTGCAGCAGCCAGAGGTGAGCTGCAAGGGCAGCTGGCCAAGGTTGCCTTCTGCAACCCTGTCCAAGGACCTTCTGGAGGGCTTGGAAGCAAAGGCTGGTTCTGTTTGAGCTTTGCTCTGGACCCGCTGATCTTCAGGACAGGAGATGAGGGTGCATGGGGCCTGAGGATCCTCCCACACAGCTCCATGGGGAAGAATAGGAGTTGAATGAAGCAACAAGTCCTGCACACCTGGGTGACAGCCAAGACTTCACAGCATTTCCTCCTCAAACTGCAGTAATCGATTTTTTTTTTCTCTCTCTCTTTCTAAAAAGGTGCAGCATCTCCTAGGTGGAATCCAGGTACCAGCCTGACACCAGCACTGGAAGAGGAAGGCGCTCAGAAACTTGCTCCAAATTGGAAACACGCGGGGAGCAACATTTCTTCTCCCCCAGCTGCCAGAGGAGGATGTTTTTCCAATCAGGACTTGGACTTTCGTTCACCCCATCTCTGCCCCGCACAACCCCATCCCAAAAGCAGGGAGGGGAGAGGACTAATGAGCTGCTGATTGCCGGAGAGCAGATCGCAGAGGCTCCACTCCGTCTGCCCAGTGTTCAGACTACCTGTTCAGGACTACGAGATTGTACAGTAGTCTGCACATTGGTTAGGCTGTGCTGGGATACACCACACACTGCCAGTGCTGCACGGGGACGGCAACACCTGCACGGCAGAGGGACACGCTTGGACAGGGTGGGCTCTGGGGATGGCTGCATGCAGAGGTCACTCATCCCTCAGCCTGGGAGGGTCTAACCCTTTGGAGCCATGCCTGATCATCACTTTTACCTGCCTGTTCATCAGCCTACTCACAACCCTCTTTATTTCTCCTCTGTCTCTCTCATTCTATTCTTATTTCTTTCAGTTTCATGTGCTTGTCCCAAGGTAGCTGTGTTCAGGATGGCTTGTGTTTCACATGCTAAGCTTTGCCATAAAATGCAGAAATAAACACACAGGCCTGTCGGAGTCACAACTGCAGTGTGCTTTGCTACCTGAGAAGGCAGGTTCAAGCACAGAAAGGTGACTGGAGAAAGGGGAGTTTATAGTGTACAGAATATTGGTCATAACACAAAGAAAAACCCACAAGAGATTCAAAGTTGGAGGTTTGGATGCTCTGGATGTTGTGTTTGCTTTGATGTTTGTCTGACAGAGAAAGAGAAACTGAGTGAAAGCATAAATGAGGACTGATAAAAATTGAGTAAGATTATGAGAAAACATACACTTGTGAAAAAAGAGCATGAATGAAAAGGCTCCACAGAGAATGTAAAGAAAATAAACACGTTCCAGAGAGCACCTGAGAGCAACATGAAAGCAGGAGAGGAACCACCTCAGAGCAGAGCTGCTCTTATGTTCTTTAAAACAAGCTGGATGCAAAAACTTGACTGCAGCCAACTCATCACAGCAAGCTTCTGATGACTGGGGGCATCTGAGTGCAGAAAAAGAATTTCTGCCAGCTGATCTGGGCCTTAAGGACATGGATTGGGGAGTGGAAGGGGCCAGAGAAGAGAGAAGTGCATGTGTGGCGTGGGGGGGGACAATTTCTACTGAGCCATGTGTTTATTTGTAAATTAGAATTGGGTAGGAGACACTGACAGGTGTCTAGTGACTGTCCATAAGGTCCCATCTTCCCCAGGACAGGAATATGTTTCAAACAAAAGAAAAGGCACGAAGACAGAGAAGAAGCTCTATGACAACTGATGCATCAGGAATCAACACTATCTGTAAGGAATACTAAGCACCTGCATGCACCTAAAGTACCTAAAACTCTGCAACCATCCCTCCTTGTACACACACAGGTCTCAAATGCAGTGACATTGCATGCAATATGTGAATACCCCCACACAAGGCAATAAGTCATTCTTCTAATGTAGCCACCCATTCACACAAGACCCAAATTTCTAGTACATGATTTACCTGAGTAAGGACAAAAGGTTCCATCTGTATTGCACATTCACACAAATTCCCAAAGGAAGCAGCAGATATCTCCATCCACCCAGCTGTGCAAGCACTCCAGCACACAGTGGCACACAGGCACTCCAGCAGGAACAGTCACCCAGCAGAGCAGGGAGTGAGCTTTACTGGCAGGAACCACAGAGCACAGTGCTCATTCCATCCTGCCTACAAGGTCCCTGTCACCAGCAGCTCTCTCCAAGCTCACAGACCCTCTTTTCCAGCAGGCAGGAAAGCCCTGAAGAGTCATAGGCACTGTGCATTTCATAAGGGATCTGGGCAGGAGTAGTGTTCAAATCAAATTCTTGTATCATGTCCACTGTGATGCTTGCTGAGCAGCCAGTGTGCTCTGGTGCTGTGCTGCTGCTCCACTGGGATACTATGGCCTCCCTGAGCAAGGAAACCTCACTCTGTACTGCCAGCAGCCAGAGCAGGCTCCTCCCCACCTCTCCTTCCCACTGCTGGCCTGCAGCATGATCCCACAGCGTTCAGGAGATGCAGGTACCTCAGGAGGGTCACCAGGTCCTGGGAGGCCAAGCTTTCTGTGGGGCCACTCTCCATGGGGCCAGTGTTTGACTTATTGAAAGGAGACAGGAAGAAAAACAGAGAGCCCAGGAGCACACACACATGCTCTTGGCAGTAAGGCAGAGTGGGGAGCCAACTTTCCACCCCCGCTTGGCCCACTCTTTCCTTCCCCTCCCATTCCCCAGCACACTCCTTCAGGCCCCTCCAGAGCATCAACAGCCATATATTCCTGCTAACATGTAATGCTGGGCCCTTTAAGACATTTTAAGCTTCAGTTCCTTTCTTCAGAGGCAGAGAAAAAACAAGCCAGGGCTGCGGAAAGACTGGTATTTCACTAATGGGGTCCAGATGTCTTCATTCCGCAGACACTGGGTCCTGCCTTGTGGGACAGGGCAGGGAGAGGCAGTGTCCCCAGCCCTCCTGGCCCCAGAGGTGCTGGCATAGCCTTCACCCTCACCCCACACCACCTCACCCTACTCCTTCCCCCATCAGCACCCATAGCTCTGCTACCAGCACTTCCATCCACAAAAGGCAGATTCAGCTTTCTCCTTGTTCCCTCTGGAAAGCAGCCAGAGCACAGGGGAACTAGGACAAGAGAGCCCACAAAAGTGCAGGGTGGGGCAGACACACAATCCCCCTTCCTTTCAGAGCTGAGGCAAAGAAAGACCATGGTGTACATTAAAACCACATGAGATTGTTTCAGGAGCTGAAGAGGACATGAGTTCTCCTGAACTGGTGAAGAAGGAGAGCTCTGTAACAGACATGCAAAAATCCCCTGTCTGACAGGGGACCAGGCACTGTGAGCAGCTCTTGGGTGTTGAGTCAGCTTCATGCAGGACTGAGGTTTGGGATGGGAATCCCCATGCTGAAGGCTCTCCCAGATGCCCATCAAATGCACCAACTTTTCACCCAACTCAGTATTTGAGTCCAGGAGGACGCTGCTTCCTTTCTCCCTCACAACAGCCAGTGATCAAGGAGTTGAACTTGGGGTGGAAGCAAATAAAACACACACTTCCCTTTCCCCCTGCTCCCACTCAGTTGAAAACAAAGGCTCCTTTCTTAGAGGCAGCTCAGACCTCATCAGTGCTGGTTCTCTGTATTTAAGGGACGGGGGCTGGCACGGAACTGTTTTCATTAGACAGCTCTGCAGAAGGGAAATGGTGCAGACCTCCAGTTGCTATCAACCCCCAAGGCTGCCCTCCCTCAGGAGGGGAGGGAGGTCCAATCCCCATCCCAGGCAACTGGAATCTATCAACAGTTTATACATCCCCACTGCAGACCTCCCTCCCTCCCTCTCCCTGGGGGAAGAACAGGGAATTCTGATCATCTCTGTAACACAGATGCAGCAGCTGGCTTTGATTAAACTACTTGATGTTTATAACTACTCGACCTGCACATGAAGCCCAGAGGAGAGGGAAGCCTCCCCAAGCAACTCTGAACACAAAGAGTAGGGGTCCTACAGCAGAGAGACACTGATTTAGCAAAAGCCATTTCAATGCCTGGTTCTTTAATTAGGGAATTGCTGCCTGCTCATCCATAGCACCACAGCAGTCATCTCCATACAGAAAGCAATATTTAGAGGCTGATTCATCACTGTATTTGTCATAATTTCTACCTGCTGAGAAGGAAACAGGCCCACTGATAGCAACTAGACAAGAATCCAGGCCTGGCTGCAGCTCCCAGACACAATAGTGAGTGCCTCAGAACACCTGAGGGACACAAACCACAATAAGAGGCAGAGAAGTTTCTTCATTTGCAATCAGAAACTCTAATCAACTCAGAGCTTATGACTACATCATACCAGACATTTTTCATCTCCCAACACATTGAGTGGACTAAACCTTTCAATCATGTCCTTACCAGAACCATCCAGCTATTCTCTTTTCAAAGTAATCAAAAAGGACAATTATCTATCTTTGTCTTGCATAGGAAGCAAGACACTGTTGACAGTGATTTCAGCTGGAACGATTCTGTCTGCTTATAACAATTCCCACTGAAGCAGAAACACATCACAGCATGTTGCCAGAATTGCAAATATTCAAGATTATCAGGCAACTCTACAGAGTAGGTCCATGTTCCTATCAGTGATATTCCACACATCACTGTACTTTTGATTAGCAGACCTCTGACCAGTTACAACTCAAACAATTTTAAATACAACATATTCTGGCATGTTCAATATAGAATAAAAAGACATTCCTACTTTGCATATTTAAGAGCTGGACCTGGGAGAGATTAAGTAATTTACTCAAAGTCAGAAGGAGTCAGCACCTGAGCTGGAGCTTCAGGTCCACAGCTCCTGTTGCTTTTCTCTGAGAAAGCTTTTTTCTTGCAACCAGGAGATGAAATCACTGCCACGTGCCTTCAGAAAACTCACTGCTGCCTCACAAATGCCTAAAAGTCCAAATCTTGGAACTAACCCATCACACCCTTGATGATCACAGCTGCCACAGCAAAACGAATAAAGGTCAAATTCATTCCAAATGCCTGTCAACTTTCCACTAAGCCAGAACTTCAAGCATAAATATTACTCCTTGTGCGTCAAACAAGCCACACTCACATCAACTCAGAAATGCTCAGCAGTACTGAGGCCATGGGGAGCCCGGCCCAAGGACAGTTTCAGCTTGTCACAAGCTGCAGACAGCACCCAGAAGATACATCTGGAACACCCAGTGACCTGAAGTGCTTGTCCTCCTCAGATGCCTGAGACTCAAGAGCTGAGCTACTCACCTCATCATCCTTGTACCAGGAGAGGTTCTCTGCAGTCAGGACAAACCAATACTCCTTGGAGCCACCCTTCATGATCCCAATGTTGTTGATGGTGAGCCATCCTTTCCGGATCACCTGAGGGGGTGGAAGCAGTGAGCATTAACAAGGACAATCATTCCTGGCCTTAGGTGACAGAGGAGGGATCCAAAGGTATCCCTACATGCAGAACAGTGTGGAAAGACAAGGAACATGGTGCTCTCTGCTGCTGCCAGAAGAGACCCCCATTCAACTGGCCAGTGGAGGTCCTTGCCCCAAAAGGGCCAGGAATAGCGTAAAAAGGAGGCAGAAAGGAACCTGGCAGTGCTGTGCATTATACCCCTCTGCCAAGAGGAAAGAGATACAGAAAGAACTTCATCAGGAGTGCCTTGGACACTGGCATAACCTACAAGCACCAAATCACAGCAAAATACCCAGAAAAGGCCATGCCTAGAGAAAACCAGAACACCAGAACACCTTTCTGCAGGTGTGGAGTGCTTCACTCAACTCAGGGCAGGGGGAGCTAGTTCAGGACATGACCAAGCACCCCAGAAAGAACTGAGTTTAGTAAAAGAAGTCACTAAGGATAACAGAACAAAATGGTGCATCTGGAATTAGTATCCTGGACTTCAGCATACCCAGGTATTTGGGCAGTCATATTAATCTTGGGCAAGACAAGTTCCTAGAAGTTTAGCCTGTAAAAGAAGCCAGGCTATTACTCTCTAGGAGACTCCTATTCACCAAGTGCTGTTTAGAACCCCACACGTGCCATAATCAAATGCAGAGATGCATCAGCTTAAAGGCCTTAGCTTTTACTATTACTGCACTATTCACACCCAGAAACATCTGTGTGCATTATTTGTACTCTGTTGTGTGGATATGCTTGCTGAAAACTTCATGGCATTGGAAAACCATGAGACTGAACTGTATATTAGCAGGTGGCATTGTGTGAGCAACCTACACAGCTGGCCCACCTGGTTACCTGCCCTGGAGGTACAGGATCATTTCACTGGCAATTTACTCTCTAAAGGCAAATGTAGGAGCCTGGATCTTCAGCTCCTGCCTTCTAAGCTCGAGCTAGTCCTACTCTCCGTGTGGACAGGAGGGGGCAGTGGAACAGAACGACACATCCTTGGATTGCTGCTTTTTATCTCCGCCCACTCAAAAGATGTATCCGCAGTTCTGAATTCTTCCTCAACATACTACCTTTCCACCTCGTTTCTGCTTCATCTGTGTCTATTGCCAGCTGCCCTCCTCTCCCCATTCAGCAGCAGAGGGAATTATGTATTTATGCCCTGGTTTTGCCTTCCCAGATGCAACATTAATGTTCATTAGCACACCCTGCTGAGTGGCCTTCTACTCACCAGGATCTCATCCTGCAAAGGGGAACCATAGCAACAGCAGCAGAGCAGAGAGCAGGAGAGGAGCAAAGAGAGGAGAGATTATTACCAGGAAAGCTGGAGCAGGAGAAGAGAGGCTCAAAAATAAAATAAAATAAATTGGAAGCTGGTACCAAATCTTTTACCCCAGGTGTTAATACAAGCAATCCCCATCCCAAAATAAATCTGCTAAGAGGAAAGCAAAAGCACTTTACAGGTAGATCTGGAGTCTGCCCTTTGCACTCTGCTACGCTCAGCTCTACTGTAAGGGACTGCAGAGGATGGGATTCCCTACAGCTGCTCCAAAATGCCTGCTGAGAACACCTGCCTGCCAACAATCTGAAACACTCTGCAATGTCCTGTCCAGGGAGAGGTGGCCAAACATTCTGTTATGAAGAAGATGGATGTCAGGAGTGAATGACTAAGCAAAAGCATTTGTTTCCATTCTCTGTGAAGCTGCTTGTAAGGTTTTGTTTCCAAGATCTTCTAAGATAGCCTTGCCATGTCCCCAGCAAATCTGGGACAAAGTGTCATTAGTCTCTTTTTAATTCTGTGTACACTCCTTACAGTTCCTGAAGAATTAAGAGAAGTCCTGCCCTCCACTGCTGTCTCCTCCCATGGGTGTTTGGATACATACCCACTGCAACCATGGCTATCATCACCCTCTATCTCCTTGTACAGAGATTTATATACTACAGTGAAGTTTTTTCAGAAAAAGAGTCCATGAACTCTCTTGAAATCTCTTTTCAGAAAGTAGATACCACTCATGGGAAAGACAACTAGAAAGGAGAATTCCATAACAGCTCAGACCTAGTATTCTGTACCTCTCACCTTGGCAGGAGAGTTGGCACAGTTAGTGAAGGGGCTGAACAAACAGGAATTTACAGAACAATAATTAACAGGGATTTCTACCAGAAAAGCAAGACCAGATCTTAATTATCAAGCTGCCATTGCCCTCCATTGCTACCAGATGCTCAGTTCTTCCTGACTGCAGGTAGCCTCAACCACTATCCTCCAGTTATAAACAGTTTGATGAGTTAAGAAAAAAAAAAAAGGCAACACAACACAACAACTTAGAGCAGTGCTGCATCCAGCCCAGCACTTGTCCACCTGGTAGCTTCCAGGTAGGAAACACATCCTCCTTGCAGCAGTGAAGGAGATGGAACTTGGCCTACCTGGTTACCAGCTGCCTTCTTCTTGCTCATCTGGCTGCTCCTCTGCTGAGCACTGAAAACAACAGCAGAGACATTCAAAACTTCTAAGGCTCTTCTTGATCACCTGAATCCTCCTCCCTCTGGATAGCTGCTACAGTGAGTTGGGGCCCCCCACCATTGGCTTCCAAGCCTTAATAACCCAATCTTTTGCCATCTGCATCTGTATCTCATTTGGGTCACTAACCCTCCACAGCAGCTGGGTTTTTTTGTTCTGACACGAATCTAATGCTGTAACATCCCCTTCCATGCATCTCTATTCTCCTCCCCAGCCTTGCAATCCAAAGCCACCGAAAAAACAAGCAATACTGAGAGCTGCACCAAGAGCATCTGCACCAGGGCCTCTGCACCCCATTTACTGGAGCAGCTGTAGGACAGAGCCACAGGAAACACGTGGAGAAGAGGAGGCAATAGGAGGTGGGTGCTTACTTGGCAAAGCCAATGAAATCCTCGTGGTTGGTGTTCATGTAGGCCAGCTCAATGTCTATTAGAAGCATGACCTGCCAAGGAGAGGCACAGAGAAGAAGTTAGTGACTGCCACTGCTAACAGGGGCACACAGAGCCCTGGACATTGGTCATCTGATCCCCTCTGCAGCCAGACACCCCTTGGCTCAGGCCCAGCTTACACACCTTGAAAAGGTGTCCCCCACCCAATTTCCCCCCTGACACACACTCCTGATCCCCACCTGATCCTTGGTCCTGCCTTCTCTCTCACGGATGTGGGTGGTGACAATCCTCTCCATCTCCTCACGCAGATGAGGGTACTGGCTGAGCTGCAGGACAGAGGAAACACGTGCACATGGGAAAGGGAGGTAAAAAGGGGGCTGCAGCCCCCCCCACGTACACATGCACACATACACCTTGCTACCAGATATCCTCAAGGGAAGTTCTAGAAAGCTGGACTTGCAGACAGATTTTCCCAAGTTCCTGGAGGTCTGTTGCAACTAAAGTTAATTTCTGATTGCTCTGGGCTTTGGAGAAAAGCCCTTTTCAGTCTTGCAGCAACCTGTCTCATCAGAAACCTGCTCCAAACTCACCACATTCTTCCTGTCGTGAGCCCTTTGGCAAACCCCTGAACCAAGTGCACTGCTTCTTGCTTGTTGGGTTTTTCCCATTAAAATGAGTAGTTTGTCTAGATGTTCAGCATCTCACTGTAGTAGGCTAAGCAGGTACATGGCCTGTTCTTACAACCTGTTAAGTCCTCTAGGAAGTGAAGTGGATTTCAGTGCCTGTTTGCTGAGGGACTAAGCAAATGTATCTGTCTCTCTCCAACATCTGTGAGCAGAGACAGAGGAGCTGAGCAGCTCAAGGGTTCATGTCTCCAAGAAAGACCATGCTCTGGGCAGCCAGATGCTTCTACCTGTTCTCCACTGTGCTGGGACAGGATTACATAGCTGAGATCTATGCTCATATTGCATCTACAGCACATTTTTTGCCACATTACTGAGGAATGAATCCTTTTCTGCCCACACTGAGAAGCAGAGGGACTCTGGTAGCTGTGATTCAAGGGAAGATTATCCACAGAGACAATACCTGAGTTATACTTCTAGAATCAGCACCTTTAAAATCCTCTGGGTTTCACACAGCACCTGCCTTCTTACCTACAATCATAAACCTCTAGTGATTCCTACAACAGCAACCGTTGCACCTCAGGTCAAGCCCAGCACAGTCAAATGAAATTACACCTTTAGGTACAGAATCCAGCCCTTTCTTCCCTACTTCACCTGTCCCCCGTGAAACTATTTTCCCTGGTTTTGTTTCTTTTAATATTACCTCCAACTTGACTATGATGTCAAACAGTATTTCCCAATATCAGTCTTTTATACCTGCTCAAGGAGGTGTATAAAAAGAAAATCTCATTTGCCCAAGACATGTACTGCATTTGTTTTGTTCCTCCAGTTTATGAAAGCTTCTTCTTAAACTGGTTTGCCCTTTTGTTTTGTATACATAATTATAACATGCTACAAGGAACAGTCTCAAAATGTGCAGCATCACTTCTGGAAGCCAGATCCCACACTAACCACCACCAATATTCCTACCATCTGCCAACAAAGAGTTCCAAACCCCTTAAGCCCCCTTGCAGTCAAGCAAGTTGCAATAGCCTAGAACTGGAATTTGAACTAGATTTGACACTATTTTTAAATGTGTGGTTTGTTTTTGAAGGCCACAGAGGCAGGAAAAAAGTGGAATTTGTGTTCCCCAGTACCACCTTGTCTTGAAAGCAAAAACTGGGTGTTCTCCACAATCTTTTGGTTCGGGCAGCTGGTTGCTTCAGAGACAGACAGGGAAAGCTTCCTGTTTCCTTTGGGGGGTTGGCAAAGGATAGATGGGCAAGTTATGTCAAACAGAAAAACAGGAAGTTGGAAAACCTTTAAGCAAGTCTCAGCTTCTTTGCTTCAAATTAAAAAAAAGAAATCAACAAACACATTCAAACAAAAATACCACATGAAACTTCCCCCCAACCATCCCAGTCCCAACCAGTTCAAATGCACACAAAGTGCAAAACAAGTAGTGGTTTATTCAGAACCCAGCTCGTCCAGCAACATCCATGTGCAAAAGTAAATTGGCAGCATTGGTCCCCATGCAGGAGCTTGTGACCCCAAGCATGCACAGGAGCAGCAAGGGTGGGCAAGGAAAGAGGATAAACAAGTCACAGGATGTCACACCACCAAGGAACATGCAACAGGGTATAGAGGGGCAAAGAGTTATCACCAGCAGGACAAACAGCACCCAGAAATGCCATGACTCTGAAAGACAGGAGAGCAGGCGACCCTTCGAGGGGTAAAGTCTGTCAGCCTGGGATCATGTCCCAGCTCAGTGGGGTTTTGATCCTGTTTTAGCATCATTTTCCTGTTTCATCAAAATACAAGCTTACAGCCCTCTTTGAAAACCAATTTGTCCCAATGCTCCTTAGTTCCCCTCTTTGCAGTTTCTACGAGTCCTTGCCAGCACACCAGAGATCAACCTTCAGCGGAAGGCTGCTGACTTGCAAGACTTTCCTACACTTGTGAGACACTGCAGTGCAGTCTGGCACAGAAGGCTCCTGCTTTTGGAAAAACACACCAGCTTTCTGTTGCTTTTGGAGCTACTCTCCAATAGCAAGAAGCTCAGAATCAAGCCAGTCACAGGACAGCTTTTAATGGCTGTCTTCTTCAGCCCTCAACTTTGTCTAATAGTCATTAAATAGTCAACTTTTCATACAGGAAAACTGTACAGTGATCACAGATGGGTTTGTCACCTTCTGTGTTCTTTGATAGTCTCATAATATCCAACCTATACAGCTTTATTAACTGTACATACAATGATTTCTTCACCATCTGGGCTGAAATGAAATAATTGTGAGAGAACATAAACAATAACACACAACAGTTCAGAACAGCAACAAACCAAGGCTACAGGACTGTTAAGCTAATTCAAGAGGTGTTAGCCCAAGCAGCCTTCCTTTCCAGAAGCCTTGCAGGACTCCTGGTGAATTTAAATGGTTTTTTTATCTTTTCAGAGGCAGCATCAGTCCACAACATGGCAGGCTGGGTATTACCTTACAATTAGCATCAGTCCTAAAGTAGCCTTTTCCAGATGCTTCCCCTAATAGCACATGCCCATGTCCATGTCAAGCAGTTAGAGCTATAACATGCAAAATAAATATTGCAAATTAACTAATGTCCCTGTGCTGTTACTACCTTATGCCATCAGAACCCATCTCAGTCCAGCTGTAATCCTTAAGTGGCCTTTTCTTTCTTTCTCCTCTTTCAGAGGGAGGTACAGGCAAGATTAACCTTCTCACTACATGCAGACATTTGACTTAAAACATTACTAAAGTCTTCCTTTTTTCTTCCAGTACTATTGCTACGTGTTTTCATTCAGGCAGTTATTTTACATCTAACATCTGCCTCCCTGGCTTTAACTATAGCCATTAGTCTCCTACAGTGTCACTACCACTTTCCTTACAGGATTACCCAGGTTGCATCACCTCAGAATATCCTCACAGGGTCGTCCATCACATCATGGATTAAAAATCCACAGAGCAAGTGGGTATCAAGCCACTCTAATGACATAGTCCAATAGGGAAGCTAGAATTCAACACCCTTGGGGTTTTTATCATCATCCTTCTCTCTCCCCACCCAGAGCAGACATCACCAGCTGGATACTGAACACAGTGCAAGCAATCCCATTTGTCAAAATAAAAAAGCCACATTAGAAACAGGCTGGGAAGGAGTTACTTGCCTCACCACATCAGAGCCCACAATATGGCAACAGCAGGACTCCTCAAGAAATAGACTGGGCAGAGCTTGGGGCATGTCAAAGATGAGTTCTTACAGAGGTGGCAATGAGCTCTGCATTCCTAAGCGAGCCAGACCTTATTAACTCATCCTTTGCCCTCACTCTGAACTCATATCAATTATTATCTTCCCTTCCTTCCCAATTTAGGGCTCACCAAATTGCTGGTGAGTCTGGCTGTAACCCTGAAAGAAGGAAACTGTAATTTTCAAGTCCTAAAATAGCCCATGAAACAGTCCTTTCCAACTCAGTTTCCAGAACACGCTTCTGCTGTGCCACGTTTCTGGCCCCTTGCTGGTAAGTTTAACACCAATTGCCACATCTGCCTTTTTTTTAAAGGAGGCATGTGGTGCCCTCTCCTGGAGGGAACCAGCCCGGGAATCAAAGCCACTCCTGCCCCAGCCTCCAAGAAGGATTTGACACCTTTCCTGTCACTCTCCACCTGCTGCTGCCCTCAGCCCTCACCTCCTGTGGTTCACAGCAAGCAAGGAAAAGCATCACACTACTTCCCCCTGAGCGTAGTCCATGGAGTGAGAAATCAGCAGGAGAATGATGCAGAGGGTGTAATGCCTGGAAAAGCTTTTCTCAAAGCCTTTTGGAACTCTGAATGTCTCTTGCAGAACATCTTGCACCTCAAACTTTTAATCAGCTGCTGTTTTGTAGGTGCCATGGCTCAATATACACTGCAAACCACTCATGCTGTGGGAGGTGTGGGAGGTCTTTTTCTGGCTTTTTATCTTTTTCTAGGGTACCTGGATTTAAGGGTGTACCAGAAATAACAACTAAGAAGTCCCAAATGTGCAGGCAATGGCACAGCAAACTAGTCTTACAAAGGGTTTGATCCACACTGAGCCAGCCAGAGGAAAAGTTTATGCCAGAGTAACCCACTGGGTCCCAGCTCACTGCTCAGCTAAAGAACCCATCAGTTGTCACCCACTCACCTTGGCCTGCCTTTAAACTGCTCCTGTACCTGCTGCTGCTCTCCTCTAGATGCATTTGTTATATCAATTTTCTCTCTCTAGATTTGCTGGCGTTCCTGGGGTGTGTGGGTGTGGGTGTGTGTGAAGAAGCAGCATGGAAGTGTGTGGGAAGGGCATGGGCATTGACCTTTCTTTGATTTTTTTATTTCTTTACCTTTTCGCTACACTTTCTGATGGTGGATGTGAGCTCACTCACTACCATATCCACACACTTCAGACTTGGCTCCTTCAACTTCTGCACCTGCTTTTTCACTATGGCTTCAAAAGCGAGGTCAGGCGTGAAGAGACCCGTTCTGCATGGCAGGGGAAGGGTGGGAGGAAGCAACGAGGAAGAAGAAAGCAAAGCAGAGAAAGAGCAGGAAGGAGGAAGAAAGAAGGTAGGAAGAGGGAGAAGAGAGAAAACACAAGGCAAAATGAGAAGTGAGATTTTGGTTCATTCCATTAGTTTACTGAACCAGGTGAGCATTGCTATGGGGCCTGTGCACTGCCAAGTATCAGGAGAGTCTACAGGCAAATGGAAGTGCCAAAGGGGGAATGAGGTAGGAGCAGCTGGGCCAGTGAAATGGTGAGCTGTCAAGAGCAAGATGAATGAATGCAGCCCCAGGGATCAAGTGATCACTTCCTGAAGGAAAGCTTCTTTGGATTTCAAGACAAAACTTCTTGCCAGTGAGCCACTGACTCTTTTCCTAGAGGTTCCTCATTTCTCTTTATCTCATTTCCCTTTCCTTCCCACCATAGTTATCTCCCCATCCAAGTTTTCCTTATTCCAGCTGCAGGAAGCCTGAACAGGAGCCAGGCTAAGACCTCAGAGGTCCGTCACTTGCATCTTGTTTTGGCAGGACTGAACTGATATCTCTCAGTTTCAGGGATTCAGGCAAACCACTCCACTTATAGAACATATTTCATCTCACCCACCTTCCCTGCAACATCAGCTTCCTCAGTAAGAACGGGTGTACCCAGTATTTGGGAAAATGCAAAAGTGCTACAGGACATCCACAGCTATACAAAGCATCTATTATACCTGAAGCATCAGACCCAACACAGGCCTGCTGTGATTTATAAGGAACTATTAATTTCCACTGATATTTTGTGGTCTGTGTTCTCAGTGGCTCCACTCAGGAAGAACAGAAAGTCCAAAGAAATGAAAGTTACTAAAATATGGCCAAGATCAATCCAATTCTAGAATACTGCACCCAAAAGTTTTTCAGCACTTCTTTTAACATTTCAGAGCTTCTACTGGATGCTCTTTGTTACACAATCTGAGTTATTTGTCTTACCATGGGGCATTACTACTTTGCCAGTGCTTTCAGGCAATAACATCCCCTTGGTGTGGGAAGGGGATATTGCTTTTCTAAAGCTGCAGTTTATAACCACACCTGGGGTGCCTGCAGCTAGCAACAAATCCTGGGATGGCTATAAATAACCACCATTTCATGTAAATCAGGTATTTACTCCTTCACCTCATCTTTCACATCTCTACAGATAACACCTGCAAGTCCCCAAGCAACACCAGTATTAAAACACTCTTCAACACATATTAGAGGATGCACAACCACTCTGCCTTTTAAGCAGCAAAGAGTTGGATTATGTTACAGGATTTAGGTTCACCCAAGGGTCTCTCTCCAGGTGCCAACAATGCCCTGTTTGAGCAAAGCAAGAGCATTTCCAGACTTCAGTTCACATCCTCTGACCCAGCAGAGGCTTCCTACTAATCCAGTTGCCCAGCTAAACTCAAGTTACGCTGTTTCCCCCACCAGACTTCAGAGGAAGTCTGATTAAAAAAAAACCAACTTAATCCCTTACAATACCTGAGTATCACCTGAATGACAGTATTTTGTTTCTTCATATACAAAATTGTAACCATTGCTACTAGAGCACACACAGAGCAACTAGAACTAAAGTCAGCCATGATCACCTCAGCAGTAGGATCCAAGCTGAAATGGAATCCTTTATTCCTGAATCTGTGACATTTCCCCTCCATCCACGTGGTCTCTTTTCTTCCTATATTTCCCACCCTCTTGTACCCACCACCTGATCACTTGAGGAACTGCTGCCTTTGGAACAGAAGGTTTATTCTAAAATTATCAATAAAAAGAGGAATGAAAAAGAAACAATGAAGTAAGAAATAGGAAGTGAAGGAAAGGATGCAATGAGAAAGAATCAATGGGCAGTTTTGAATTGCAACTGATGGATGGAGAACAAATCAAAAGAAGCTTCAGAGGGCATGAAAAAGAAGGGCCCTTCTGATCCAGTTAGCAGGTGACTCTGGATACTTGGCAGCCCGAGGGCCTGTGCTTACCTGTCGACAGGCTCTAATGGCAATTTTCTGGGTGCTTCCCACAGTCACACACCCCAAGAGAGGACAGCAGGACAGAAAAAGGAAGCTCCTCCAGCACACTAGAAACCTGAGCAACTTCCCACTGCACCCACTTTGCTCTCCCAGTATGTCCTGGAGGGCAAAGCATTTGTGTGCACACCTGAGCCCTTCTGCAGAGGCTCTTGGCCCTAAGGACCAGGCACTTGTGCAAGGGATGGCAAATGTCACCACTTGGACACCTGTCCCCACCCTTGCTGAGAGGGGGTCAGACTGTGGAAACCTCCTGCAGTGCCCATTTACCTGCACTTAAAAGGCAGTGGCGATTCCAGTCTCCAGTGCCCACCTAATCCTAACTGAGGTGCCTTTTCACCAGCACCCAGCCCTGCCTGAAGCAGCAAGTCATGGCTGAGAAGAATGGCATAAGTCATCTTATCTTGCTCTCTTTCAATCCCAACCTCAAAAACTAAAGCTGCCACATCCAAAGGGCAGAATCAAGGTTCCCACCCTTGACCACAAAAAATATGAGTATGGATCCCAAAGGGCAAAGCCTGATGCCCTCTCTCTTGAGAGAGAGCACTGATAGACCCCAGAAGCTGATGAACATTTCTTGCTTCTTCTCAGCCATGTGCTGCTATTCCAGATCAGGATATGGACCAAACCAGCCAGAAACCAAGCCAAACACCACAGGAACATTCCCTTGAGATACAACCCACAACTGTAAGTGCTGTAGTTCTAAATTTCAGCCCCATCCATCCCCTAAGGGCAACTCTGGGATTAATCCTCTCACTTTTACAAGAACAGAGGGCACAAAATTTGAATCCCAGTCTCTAGCTTAGAAAATAAACCCAGATAATAAATTTCAAGAAAAATGTAGCCAAATAGAAATACCCTTGGTTTTCAAAGGAACCAGGAGTCATGCTACAGACAAAGGAGTGGCCAGGACATCTCCAGCATGCTTCATCTCTAAAAGATTCAGGGAGCAGGGCCATAACACACATCCCACAGTGCTTCCTTTCTGTTTGGCTTGTTGGCTGGATCGCTCCAGGCTGGCTCTGCTCAGGTCTAGTCATGCTGAGGAGGTGGTGAAAACACCAAGTGTGGCTGCAGGCAAGTCCCTGCCCAGGTCACGATGCTGCGCCGCAGCCAGCGAGCAGGTGGAAGGTGCCAACTCCATGCTGCCTCTGGTTACCTTCTTGGTGCACTGTCTAACAGTATTGATTAACTCCGAAATGACCATGTCCACGCATTTCAGGCAAGGCTCTTTAATCTTCTTCACCTGCTTTTTCACAATGGTCTCAAAGGCCATGTCAGGTGTGAAGAGACCGGTTCTAAACACCCAGGGTGGGGACAAGACAAGGCAGGAAGGGGAGAAGGGGCAAGGAGAATGTCACAGCGTTACACACACATCTTGGAGCAGCCATCACCAAAACCCAGGACATTTGGGCTGGGAAGTGTCACATCCCCTGGACAAGCCCTGACTGAAGTTCATGAAAAACAAGGGATGCTTGGCACTTGCAAGGAAGGAGGTGCTAAGAGCAAAATGGATCTTAGCTGGACCATTTCACCTCAGCCTAAGGGTGGCAGAGGCTGACCCCTCCCAAGTGTATTTGACCTCAGAGTTGTGCAGATGAGGCCTGCTCTGGAAGATTTTCTTAATGGTTAGGACACTGACACATCTGATACCCTTTATCAAGTTCAGCTGGTCACTGACCAAGAGAAAGGAATGAAAATAAATCTAGGTCAGTGTTTGTTCCCATCTCTGTGTGCAGAAGGACTCCAACAGGCACCTTCCCAAGAGCAGCACAACTCAGGGTCTCAGGGCTGAATTTTCTGACAACTCACCTTCACAATGAAGGGAATACAAACCTGTTTGCTAACTATGTGGGCCAGTGGGACCCTGGTGATGGGCACACCAGTGTTCCCTCAAACCTCCAGGGAAGAAGGGGCTCTGTACCAACAGTTGTTTTGAACAACTAACTGCTGGTGAGTGTGAAAATCAACGTTTTAGTTTTTACTAAATAAAAGAGTAATATGGGGTTGCATCCCTCTTCCTGCCCTTTCATATGTAAAGGCCCAAGAAGGATGGAGACGATGTCAAGACACCCAGGCTTTTACCTTTTAGGCTTCTGTGACTCCCACAAGGGAAAAGAAAGCAAACCACTTGAATGATCGTCCCTATTCCCAGATTCAAGCCAGAGGTTATCCCTCCCTTTGGCTGACCTACCGTACCTCTGAAGTCTTCAACTCCATTTGGAAGGTCAGGAAGTATTTACAAGGCTTTTCAGCCAGAGCTCTGCCTAGTGTGTGATACGTGCCTGATACCATGGATGTTCTTGATGGCGTAGCTGATCTCCCGCCGCAGCTCCTTCTCATCAAACTCCATCTGCACCACGAGAGAATTCCATCAGAAACTTTCTGACACTGACTGGCACAGCAGGACACAGCAGCAGACTTTGAAGAGAAGTGGTCCCATGCCAGCACTACCATGTGACACATGAGATATTAGCCCAAGTGTTGGATACAGAGTCTAGCCACAAAACTGCTGTGGGCAAAGCAGGACACCCTGGACACACATGAACAGCTAAGGGCCTCCATTTACAGATGCCCCAGCTGCTCTTAAGGAGCTTCTTAGAGATAAAGCACTAGGACTGAAGTGTTAGATGGCTTTCTAAAGCAAATTGGTTTGCCTCACAATATTTAGCATGAGATCTTGGCAGCTGCTTTTTCAATGGACACCACAAATGGATAAAAACATTTTGTGTGAATAGTATATCTAACACAAGGAAGGTTATTTATTTCACTAGAAAGGCCTCATCTTATGCAAATGTGAAAAAAAAGGAAGCCAAATGAAAAAAAATACTGAAGCAGAAAGATCTGGCTCTTAAGTTTGATCCAACTGACATAAAAAAAAAAGATTTTCAGTACCCCTTCTAATCAGGTTAGTGTACTTCACCATCCAAGAAAACTGTATTTCAATAAGAATCCCTTTCCACTGTTAAGAGGGGAGTACAGTTTCTACACTGTTCCCATCTCTAGGCCATTGATAGCAGATAGAGAGAAATAATCCCAGGTATACCTACAAATCTTTTTCCTGCTTCTTAGGTGTCTATGAGTCTAACTTTAGATCTAGTCTGATGCTCAGGATCAAGAAGTACAAGTTTCAGCACCATTCCTTCTATATTAAATTCAGTCATAATAGCTTTGACATATCTGTGAGGGCATTCATTGATTTACCATGGGTTGTGTTGAAGTGATTTTTCACACTCAATTTAGCATTTAGGAATCAAGCCCAAAAATATTGTCATTTAGCTCAGAGGAAGTTAAGTTCTGTCACGAGGACAGGGACAGAGGGGAAAGTCAGCATTATCAGAAGGTCCCAGTAAAGCAGACATACAAGTGAAAAAAGGTGATAAAAGCGAAAATCATGAAATGAAGTAGCTGAAGAGAAAGTCCGCTGATGGAAGATAGCAAGAGGATTAAGGAGACAGACAGAAGCAGTAACACACAACAGGAAACACAAAGTATCTCAGCAGCATGGGAAGCAGTACCTTCACCAGTTCAAAGGGAAAACGCTCATGGAAGATGCGGTTGATCCGAGCTCCTCCCGACAGCTCATAGGTGTCAATTTGGTCTCCAGAGCCTTCAATGCGTTTCTCAAAGTCCACAGCAAACTGCTGGACCATCCTGAAAGAAAACCAAGAGCATGAAGCAGAACTCATTGCTGAGCAGGCCTTTCCAGGGAGGGACACTGAGGCCACTTACTGAAGCAGAGCTTTGGTCTTGCGAGCAGGGTCATCAGGGCGAAAATTCTTGTACTCCTCCACCTCCTTCTCAATGGAGAGGAGCTGGCTCTGGAGCTTGTTGCGCAGCCCTGGCAGCGTGTCACGGATGTGGTTGGTCAATTGCTGCACAAGAAGAAGGTTTAAGATGACAATAAACCTCTAGGTAGTTACTGGGAAGTTTGCTGCCTCCACACTACAAAAAAAAAAATGAAAGCTCTTCTCTGTGTTCAATTCTTCTGGGTGGTCCTAACAAAATGTCTATCCTAGGATAATTATCAGTTATGAGGTGAAGGTATTTCCCCCTCCCCAGATCCTGCCTATTGCCCCCCTCTAGTCTTGACTTTCAGTTTACCTTCTAGTCTGCTGTAGAACTCCCCTGCACACAAACCAAACTGACTCAAACCCAGGAATAAACTTCACACACAAATATTACCATTTGCTTTTTACATGAGGGTAAAGGCTATTCTGCCTTCAGATTAGCATGCTATTGACACCCAATGTGGTAGTAAAGCATTTTTTCCAAAAATAAGGGTGAAAAGGCAAGGTGGAAGGAGCCAAAACCACTCATGAGGCTCTAATAAGAGGGTTTTCACAAAGTACAGCTTTATGAGAAACTCCAGTTTAAAGATGAATATTTGGATAAGGAGAAATAGGAAAGAGACTCTCTTTACTTCAGAAAGTATTTCAAGGGAGCAGGGAGGGAAGTAACAGTAAGTTGCTACTGTATGAAAAATAGCCTCAATAGATGGGAAATGACTATCAGTATCACATAAATACTGTTAGGTACAGAGATCACTAGAATTTAGAAGGTATCTTTTAACTTAGCCAGAAAGATCTTGCATCTTGACAGTGTATATACCACAAACCAGCTACTGCACTTGAAAGTGAGAGGATAAATCAGTGCTCTGCCTTTGGTGTGCAAGCTCCATTGCTGGCCTCAGTGTGTTTCACAGCCAGTGACACCATGGGCAGCAGCTCTTGGCTGTGGACAGTACCTGGTTCAGAACTTTCTGCAGGTATGGAGTTCCCATGCGATCAGCCATGTGTCTGTAGGCTGGGTGGGAGAGAAAAAACTTCCTCTCTGCAGCCAGAGCTGCCTGAATGTCCTTCTTGCCATCTATGTCCTTCTGACTTCTGTTGACCACGCCAATGTAACCTGTGAGAGTGGGGTTACAGATCAGATGGTTGCAAGGATGTAAGTAAAACTCAGACTGGAGAAGGAAGTTACTCACCCAGCAGCATTACAAAATGGGGATTCTAGCAGTAACACATTATTAGGGGCAACTGGAAGAGTTTAAAATTAGACTTTCCTTGAATGGCCCAGGTTCTGATATTTTGGTATGCAGGACAAAAATTATCTTATTTGTTTCTGTTCCCCTAACACAAAGCACACACAGTGTCATTTATTTTAGACTCTCCTTTTATGAGCCCTTAGCATAGGTACTTTTTCCATGGCCACAGCAAGTACCACAGCCCAGAATGATTTAATCTCTTTACTATGGAAGTGAGGGGACTGTTTTAGACATCTGTCAGAGCTTGCCTTAATGAAGGGAGGAAAGAGAAAGTAAAAATAAGAGCACAAGGCTGTGTTTCTGCTAGGACTACATATCAAGGTTTAAATACCTATAAAGTTCCTGTTAACAGCATGACTGAGCCCTGTTCCCCAACTTTTCTCACTTCTAGGCTGGAACAGAGATGGCTTAACCACAAGTTGTAAGAGATATTATAGGAAGGGGAAGCACCAGAGGAAGAGGATGAGGCCAGGACACCTCACACAGGGAAAAGAGAGGAAGGAGATCATGGACAAAGCATGAGGAACATACCCCTACGGAGGGGAAGCAATTTGTTTTCTAATACATCTCGTGCATCAGTTCCTTCATCCATAAGATCCAGCTTGGTGATGACCCCAATGGTGCGTTGGCCTATGGAAAAACCCCACAAACATACTTGATCAGCAAATGATTCATGTATTATTTTCCTCTGTTCATAGAGCTTACAGATTGCCCAACTTAGCCACCCAAGGGTTTTTAAAGTCACACATTACAGCTCCCATCATGTACAAGAGGCTACAAGAGCAAAACAGGCAAAAATCAAGATCAGCTCTCAGTTGTATCCTGCTGAATGCACAAGCTATGCCACAGCAGAAAAGGATTTTAGCGCATATTTTCCTAGTTCTTTCTAGGCCAAATGCAAATGATTAAAGGAAAGGAAATCCTTCAACTCTTTAGAAATAGGGCTTAGACAAATGAAGAAAAGGGAAGTAACAAAATTTCTACTACAGCCACTGTTAACACTCACTAATATGTCTCAGAATAATGTTGGTGAAAATACATATCAAGACAACAAACATGAGCCACAGCTACTGGGCTAATCACAACCAAATGAAAATCAGGCCACTGTCTAGTAATGCCACGATAAATTAGGAGACATTTACCTTGAGGATCCACCTCCTTTGCAATCTTCAGGGCATCAGAATTGGCCAAATCAGAGTTGGCTGGGGATACTGCCAAGATGAGGCAGTTCTCTTTGGTGACAAACTGCATGAGCATGTCTCGGATCTGGAACTCGATGTCAGGGGGCTGATCCCCTACAGGGACTTTTGTCATACCCGGCAGATCCACCAAGGTCAGGTTCAGGACTAGACACAGGAATTAGCACAAGAGATTGTTAAGGTAGGAATGTTCTGGTCTTTAAGTGACTCCAATGTATCACAGGGGTAAGAGATGCACACACAAAAGCACAAAAAGCTTTCTATTCCCTTCTTGTTACGGGTCAGTAAGAACTAGCTGCAGGTTATTTCTACTGCGATTGTCAATGATCTCATCACCCTTCCCTTTAAATCACTTGTTTTCACACTGATCAGGAAAACTGTGCTCTCAAAGTCCTTCCACATATGCTACACTGAACAGGAAGGCACAACAGTACTTTGTTTTCAGTTTGCAATGGACTGCAGAGCCTTCTGGAAGAGTTGGTCCCTGCATCAGGACTCACCATGGGGAGAGTAGACTCGGAGATTGATGGGCACAGGGGAAATCCCTTTGTTGGAGCCAGTAACACGATCTGTTTCAGCCTCAATCTCCAAACGGACCTCCTCAAAATCAGTGAATTTCTTTCCTTTGCAGTGTAGAAACTCGCCATATTCTATTTAAATAGAAGCAGAATCAGAAATAGTCACCGAAATCAGAGACATACTCAGAAGTTTGATGAAAGCACCACGTCCTGAAGCACAACACAACAAAACACAATCAAAGGGATGAAGTCTGGCAAGGGCCTTTCCCAACAGAGTTTGCAAGCTGGAACAGTAGTTACTGCAGTCACATTTATGTGGTCAACATCTGAGATAATTCAGTTGAGCCCAACATCTTCACCCCCTTAATTCACTACATTTTCAGCAGGGTCATTTGGCTTTTAGGTCTTACCCACTCCTGAGAGTCACAGCTGCACAGGCAAAGGAAAATTATGATGTGTCTGCATGGAGCCTTGACTAATAAATTAAAACCAGAAAAATCATTAAGAAGCATTTTGCTTCTGAACATTTAATGCACTAGATGTTAAACAGACAAAAAGGCTGCAGGTCATTTTTCCTCGTGAAAATCCTTATTTATTTTTTCCAGTGATCAAATAAGACCTTCCTGACTAATCCAGCTGGACACACAGGGGAAGGGAGCTCACATACCTGTGCTGGCATTTACCAGCTGAAGGACCAGTGGGCGCCTGGTCACAATGCCAGATCCACGTGGCAGAAAGTCCCTGAAATGAAACAGGAAGTTTTGGATGAGTGAGTGATTGTTTCCTTCCTTTTTCACAGCTTTTCTGCTTCTCTAAGTGTACATGGATTCTAAGGGGGAGTCCCAGCTATAAGCACAAAAAAGTTTAAGGCACTAAAGACAAAGCACTCTCCTTGAGAAGGGCAAGAGCTTGTTCTGAAGTAGTTTATACTCACAGCACAGATCCTCTAATCTTGTCTGTGACAGTACAACTCCTTCAGCTGAAGTTCCAAGTTAACTAACAAGTCCATTTAATACAGCTGTCTGTACTTTGGAAAAAAAAATCTTTCATCTTTCAGAAAGAAAAGAGAAGTTGACACAGAGCCAAAGAACTAGCATGCCTCCTTTTGGCAAAAACAATTACACAAATTCACTCACACCCTGCACTTGGGGCTTGAGAAGACACCACATTGTCCCAGTATACAAACACCACATGATACAACTGAGAAAACAACCAAAGCCAAAGGCTTGTCTCCACACAGGGTCTCTCCTGGCTGTAACTACTCAAGATATCAGTATTGCCAAAGCAAAAGCAGCAGTTTCTTTCTGTATTTATAAGAATCCTGAATTCTTGTGTACTTCAAATAATTTCAAGGGAAAGCAGCCTTACACTAACATTCTCCAAATGCTGACTTAGCAGCCACAGCCCACCAGTTCTCCTTTGCTTCTCTCTTTTTTCCAATCCAAAGCTAGGCATGCTCACTGCATCTGCTGATGACCTTGCTAGTTCGTGGCCTGGTTTTCTAGTACTTGGCTGTTCATGTGGCTCTTCAAGAGCCACTGAACAGTTCTGAAAATATAATCAATTGCTTCCTTGCCTACTGGGAGAAGCATCACTTCAAAATAGGTTTCCTACAGCAGGAGCATACTTTTCTCTGTTAAAAGAAGCCCTGCCTACACTGGCAGGGTTCTGGCAGACAATCCTCCTTCCTTCATAACTGTGGTAAGGAATAATTTTGCTGATTCAGGATTAACTATTGACTCTGCTGAATGAGAAATCCACTTTGAGGTATTTCTCTTACTCCTGCATGAACTTAAGACTGACTAAGCCCATGAAGATGAGAAATGAGTTTCTGTTTCAACATACCAGACAAGGCCTTGAGAAGCTCTGTCTCAGCTCCTGGTTTGGCCACTTATTTCCTCTGTAACCCTATGCAAGTTATTCTGCTTCTTTTTATTTCCATTTTCTCAGCTATAAAAGTAATTCCCCATCTGTGGAAATGTGAGAATAATTTAGAAATATCAAAAACTGGAGACTAGGTTCAAGTGAAATGAGTAAGGAGACACTGTACATCCTCTAACACCTCAAATAAAAATATCTCCTGTTAACTACTAAGTCAGGAGTAATGGAACTTCTGGTACAACTCTACAAGTTAAAATTAGACTGAAACTCATTCTCATTATTTTAGACTTTCCAGAAGTATGAAGAGTTAACTGGGGATTGCCTTTCATTTGATTTTCAAATAATACAGCGCTAGTTTTTCCATTCCAGTGGAATTAACCCTGGAATCTCTGAGACACTGCATCATTCTAACAGTTCTCTGCTGTCTCAGCTCCATTCCTATAGATGTCTATGGTCAATAAATGGAAAAGTCCTATCCTTGTATCAGTTGTTAGCATAACAAATCCATTTGAGCTCCACTGGATTATTCTGAACTTATACCTGAGGAAAAGGAATCCCATTACTACCGATTCCCTTTCCAGCACACCAAGACAGTCCTCTCGTTATTGGCTTCACCTGGCAGTATCAAATCTTGCTTTACTGTAGAAAAAGGACCACTTGCATTTATAAGCATGAAATCAATAGGAAGCAAGATCCTATTCATGCTCCACTATGTTTTCCTGAATATCTCTGCTTTGGTTAAAATCCCAATTTCTCTACTGTCCTTATCACAGCTACTAAGAAAAAAAATCTCAAGACAAAGATAGACAGAAAATGCTGGAGCCCAGTGTCATAGGTTATGTTAAAAGATCCAATTTATTTGTTAACTCAAGTAGCTCCCAGGCTATTCCAAGGAAAAGCCACCAAGTCTTCTAGAGGACAAGACATCAAATCAATGAGCAAAATTTTGTCACCTAAACCAACAATCTTTAGTGCTGCTCTAGTTCTGAGTGAAAATACATGCAAATCTGATCCCTAATATCAGAAAATGAATGTGTGTTCTTACCCACAAACTATTGGGAGGCACATGCAGTTCAACTTTCAAATCTTCTCTACACTTGACTCCTATCAGGAGTCACAGCCATGAAACTTTTTTACAAAAAAATCTACAACTGATGCAGTATCCATGTACCCATTGTATCCATGTTATTTCCTATTCTTCATTTACTTTTTCTCTACAGTCTGTTGGAAAAACCCCTTCCTCTTCCAGCTCCAGCTGAGCCTTTCAAATCATAGAACACTAAAAAGTAGGGATTAGTAAATGTGGTGGGGAGCTGGCTGGGTGCTGAGGAGCAGGGGGAGTGCAGAGCCCTGCCTGCCCTCTTGCAGGGTGCACAAATTGCTGCACATAAACTACAACCACAGAGCACGTGTGGCACAGACAACATGCCCAGTACAGTCTGAGTTCACTTCACAGCCTGAGGGAAGAGCTACACACACACACACACAGAGCTATTGCTCCAGAAGAGCAACCCAAAGTGATGTCACCAAGCTGGAATCAGGAAGATAACACAGCAGGTAAAAACCCCCACTTTGCCAGGTGACCTAGGCAGGCAAGAGCAGAGGGGTTGAACTGGCTCATTCACTTCCAGCAGGGGAGAGGTAAAAGAGAAAGGCTGAGGGAGGAAAAAGAAAAATGCAGTAAGTCTTCAAAGATAAAATGCTATAAAAGCTTTGAGTGCTGAGACAAGGCAGCCTCTAGCATGACAGCAGAGCCTTATCACATCACTGTACATGACTGTGCCTGAATTATGTCGCTCAGGTTGAGGGCACCAACCCTGTTTTCATCTTTCACTCTTCACCTTAAGAACTGGAAAGTCCTTTTTCTGTTGCTTTGTTTGTAACACGCAGAAGTGCACAACAACATTTGATTCCTGTGCTTTAAAGCAGGAATACAACACTGTGCCACTCCTCCAGGCTAGGCTTCATCTAGAAAATACACAAGGTAGCAGCTAAAACAGACAGATCTGTATTCAGGGAATATAAATATTTAAATTCCTTGTAGCTTTCTCACCTACTGACTCAAAATTCTGAATCAAGATACTGAGGTATCAGTTCTAGCAATGCAATTCCAAGCATTTTATCAAGGTTGGAAAACTAGGCTCAGATAACTACATTTCCCAAAACATCACTTACTAGAAGGCTTATTTCTATGTATTTCACACTCATTTTTTATTAACAACAGGCAGAGAGAGAATATTGAGGTAGGTAAATTCCTGGTCTGACCAGAGACAGATCTCCTGTTCTAAACCAAGGCAACAAAAAGAACCAAGGATGCAAATCTTGGAGGGTCTGAGGCTAAAAGAGTTCAGGCAGGGAAGTGACCTGAAAAGGCATTTATCATTGTATTTTGCATTGCTCAGTTCTGAAGTGCTTACACATGTTCTTGACTAGCTACCTCAGGGCAAGCACAATCACAGCATCCCTTCCAGTCTTATTACTATTTTCATATGCAGAGCTGCATGAGAGTGCAGATTTGGGCTGAAAGCTGCATTTGTAATGCAGTAAAAAAAAATATTGAAGGGAAGGGAACCAATCTAGCAGTTACTGTAGAGCAACACTGAAACAAAATCTAAACACCTTGAAAACATTAAAGCAATCTTGATGTCGTGCAACAATACATTTATAATGAGAGCACTGGGAATTGGGCTTTCCTTAATTGTTTTGTTGGTTTGTTTGAAGTTTTTAACTAAAGCCAGACAATATACAAAAAAGCCCTCATGCATTAGGTAACTTAGAATCCTACAGAACTAAATTAGTGGCTATTAGTGACCAAAAAAAACCACCTTTGCTCTATAAACAAGTTTTAGAATTCATTTAATGACTTGCACAATACAGAGGATTAGAAATTAAAAGTATTATCAACCAAGGATCCTTTGCCCAGACTATTCATAAAACAAAGGAGACTGACAAACCACTTATATAAATCAACATATATTGTATGGAAAGGGAAGAAAATGTAGATGCAATAAAAAGAAGTAGGACACATACCCCTATGGAAAGCTTGGGATTACCTGAAGAGACACACATTAACTTTCAGACATGTTTCTCATGTTTATTCACTCTTGCTACACTGAAGAAATGCAACTGTCCATTAAAAGATACTTAGATGAGCTAGTTTACTGCACTAGGGGCACATTTGCAACCACACACACACAGTTTTCTCAGACCAAAGAACACTTCTTTAGTCCTTTGGTCAAACACTTGGATCTGATGTTTTCCTGTTAAATGAGATACTGAGATCTCTGGAGGAGGAGGAGCAAGTCTTAGAGCATCTCAGTGACTGTCAGGGGCACGTTGTGCCTGTCCACCAGCTTTGCTGGAATAAATGCTCTCAAATCCTGATAAGTACAGGACAAGTGATTGCATGAGCCAGTCTGTCCCTCCATGCTTTGCCAGAAGTGTCAGCTCACTGCTTTAGGTTTGTGCTCTAAGGCTTAGAGATTCCTGTAACATTTACAGTGCTGTTTCATTCCAGCAATCTGGTGTTTGCAAACCTCTCTTTGACCCTGTAGCTATGATATCAGAAGTGATAACCACAACTTCCTAACAGGGAAGAGCAAGAATGGCATCCCCACACATCAGCTCAGGCTGCAACTGCTTCTCCATAGATTCTCTTCCACTGCAAATATGAGCATCATTTTTTCCCTCTTTCCAGCAAATTCAAGTTTTGCACCTTCTCCACTCACTAGTAATCTGTATTTCTGGAAGGACTTGAAGTCAAAGCTTTTTCATGCATGATTATTGTCTTCACTGAAGCTGCAACAGAACTCTTCAGGAGTCAAAACCAGAACAGAGTCTGAGGTACCACCTCTTGTTCCACATGGAATACAGACCAAGTTCTTGCTTTCCCTGTCTCCAGAGAACCTGGAAGGCTCGGAAAGCTCTTTGTAGAGGGCTCTGAAATACAAATCTAGGCCTAGTCTAGACAAACCAACACAGCATTGTTGCAGTCAGTTGTTTGCCAGACCTTTGAGATTCTTGAATTAGAATGCACTAGAGAAGGTAAAGCATCAATTAAAGAGCCAAAACAGCAGTTTATGAAGACATAAAAGTAGTTGCAAAGAACAGAAGGGAACACCAGCATCTGATAATTTCATTTCAATTTGATTTCTTATTAAACATCTATAGAAAAACAGGGTATTAAGGGATGTGATTAATCCCCAGTTTGGATTATATTAGTTTCAGAAAATTAAAATCCACACAGCCACCATAATTTCACACGGCTGTTTGTATTTTAATTGGAGTATTTGTAACTTCCTGTGTTCTGATGCTGCCTGGGGACAGCAATTCAATCAAAAATGCACTGCACAAAGCACTGTGCCAATACACCACAAGAAATACAGTTCTGTCCCTATGGATTTTACTGTCTGGTTACACAGTTCAGACCTGCTCCTGCTTAAGCTTCAAACCATTTCCATCTGTCAAGGCTTATAATTGATCATTCATCATTCTCACACATCCAGATCAAGAGTTCCTCCCTAGCTGATGATGGCACAGTGCTTTACAAGAATCCCTAGCCAATCTAGGGGTATTGGTACCTTTGACATATGATTCTTCTGATCACTGCCCATCAGCAACATTCACATCTTCATACAAGCTGCATTCTATGGACAGCTTACACATTTCTCTGAACAGCACTTCTCTCACAGCAATTGTATTTTCAAACATGTTCTTACTTCAGCACATCAAAGTGAATCCTTAACACACAGGCTGACACCTATGGGGCACATTAACCACATACTAAAAATATTTACTATTCATCATACTGACTCCTAAAACAAACACCTCAGAAACAGTAAGAGCTTTGTATTTTTTGGTCACTAATTCCTGGTGCTCCTTCACAATAGACATCATGTAGTTCTACTACAAGGAAGAAGGATGCAGAACTGCCCTTGGAGCACCTTTCCTGGTCTGATCCTTCAAGCACATTTGTAAGCAATTCCATAACTCAGGTGTGGGGCAAGAACAAGGACAAGTTTGTTCTTTCCTCTGCCATCCAGCAGGTTGCCAAGAGGGCTGCACTGCAGATTCAGAGCTTCCTGCTAACTTGGTTGGCTCTGTGAGCTCTTCTCTTGCCTGAGCCAAAGCACTTCTCAACTAAAAAAAAGCCAGAGAGGCCAAGAGGAACAGTGAGCATTAAAAATAGGTGCATTATGAACAAAAACACCCATCAACCTGCTATTCTGTTTTCCTCTGCCCTAAGCTTTCATATTCCTTTCATACTGCATCATGTGAACTTGGACACCAGTCCTATAGACTCATATCATATGGTAAGTCTTATTCCTAGTTAACCCATGGGTTTTTTTCCATTAAGGTAGCACCTTTAGATAACTTTAAGCCAGAGGATGTGCATTATTTATCAGCCAATCTCCACAGCACAACTATGCCTAGTCCTGACCCACAGTGAACAACAGCAATTCCATAAGCACTTAGCATAATGTAACTTCTTAGGGTGCAATTGGTACTGGTCACACAATGGATACATATAGAAATAAAGATCTATTGTAAGTACACAATTTTCCAGTATACTGGCAATATTATTGTGCACAATGATTCATTATTCAAGAAAACAATTGTGAAAAATAAAGACAGGCAATAGTTCATGAGTGTCATCATAATATACGTTAGGAGAAACAAAAAAATTAAAGAGAAGTCTTCCCACTGCCTTGTACCTTGAGTTCCTATTTACAATAGTGCAGAGGGAGGTTAACACTATTGTGCTGGCTTAGAACACTTACAGTTGCTTTGTTAAATATCTCTGACCCTCAAACAGCCTCTCCAACACCTGGCCACTTCTCCCCAGTACAGCTCCCTAAGTCAGTACGCAAAAGGACCAAACAGCTTCTCAAGTGTGGAAGTTTGCTGTGCTTAAGGTGAGTTCCCAGAGATCATCCTAGAAAACTCACAGGTGCTGCCCAAGCAGGGCAAAACATAAGGGCCAGTAGAAGCTGGACACATTTATAACATAATACTGGATAATTTGCAAACACGAGTCAGAGAGGGTAGAGAATGAAGCAGAAAGTAACTTCTGAAGCTGGCACCTTCTCCCAGTCTGCCTCGAGTTGTCCTATTCCAATTAATTCTAATTGTGCAGAATTGTACCTGATACCAGCACAGGACCCAGCAAGTGAGGGATGTTCTGCCCGAGGTTTTGTGCAGACTGAGACACTGAGGTCTTCAAACATGAAAGGACAGCAGCTATGCTCATTCAGCGTAATAAATAAGTGTAGCAATAGTAGTATTACATGTTCACATCACATCCTGCTCCAGAACTGATATGATTCTCACCACAAGAATCACCTTTGCTGTGTTTCCTGCACCTTTTACCAATGACCAGGATATGTCATGTTCTGGAGCTCTCCTGTACCTTTTCCCCACACTATGCTCTCACTTCATTCAAAATAAGAAAAATAGAGTGTATTTATAGAGTTAACATATAGATTCAATAAAGCCACATCAGAAACCAACATGTATTGCAAAACACAACATTTCAAAAACCACAATGACCCCACACCACAGCTCTGCTGAAAAGACAAGAAACCTTTCAGGAGACTGCCCCCTCTGAGAGAATCCACCTCCATAGAAAGCTGCATGTCTGGCTGTTTGAAAGCCTACACAGTGAGCTTGGTGAATCAAACCCAGTTCCTCGTGGACAGGCATAATGGTGAGGCTTGTTTCACTGACATTTGGGGTAAATGCTGTGCCATGAAGGTACAGAAGTTGAATTTCAAGCATCCATCTCAGCCATTTTATCATCAGCTTGTCTCCTCACCCTGAGATACAACACAATCACTGGCCACTGATTTACATATACAGAAATGACAGTGTCCAGTACTGTTGTCTGGATAAATTTTGGTAGTGCCCAGATCTTTCTTATAGGACAGGAAAACGATTTTCATTACTGGAAGGCATTGTCATATTCATGTGCTCTCATGCCTCTGGGAGGACCTACATGCCTTGAACATCAGAAGTGTTAATCAAAAATGTGGTTTTCCCCACTCAGAACATGTTTGTTGAGCCAAGTGTGGGCTGAGGGGGCTCAGACAATGAGAGAGGGAACACCCTGGGGCAATGTTTTCTAACATAACTGATACTCCAACTGCAGTGGCCATGTTCAGACTTCTGCCTGCAGCACCTTCCTCAACACTGCTAAAGCCAGAAGGAAAAGCACACAGCAATTTTTACATGAATGCTCACTTGGAAACAGCTCTCTCCCCCATCCATCCCTGAGCACACTAAATTCTGCTTTTCTGGCTTATCTTTCACTGCACAGACTGGTTCCCAGGAGCCATCCATAGCAGTTGGTGCCTCTCTCATCCACTCTTTCCACATCTCCTTTTTCCCCATCTCAGCCCCTCTCCTATACATGCCTCTATGCAGGTTGCTGGAAGCAGTAGGATAAGTTTTGCTATTGTTTATTTTCATTTGAATCCTTTGGGCTGATTTCTGTTTCACACTCCACTAGCTTCAGGATACACCAAAATCTGGAAGACAGCTGTGTGCATCATGCCAAGTCATGGCTGTGCATCAGGTAATCAGATGCACAACTACAGAGACCTCGTGGCTGCCCTGCTTCCATGGGGCAAGAGAACTCCAAGGAAGTCACAGGCATTCCTACACTTCTAGTCGATGGCCTGAGGGCCTGCCAGCATGCAGACTAAACTGGCATAGCCAAGAGTCTGCCCCAGGCATTTCTGCTGCTGTATGTCTGCAGTAATTCCAAAGAAGCCAGCACACCTCAGCTTTATGCTTGGTAGACCTTACAGCAGGATCTGGCCTGACTTTCAAGGTCTATGTATATATTTTTAGATGACCTGAGAGTAAAGCAGAGATATTGCTTCATTCTTCTGATGCACCCCTGCAAATCCATAACCAGGATTATCCCATCCAATTGACTTAGTGGCTATACTACAAAGCATAAAGCAAGAATTTCTGCTAGAAGCTGCCCTTCATCCCTAACTCAGTTTACATAACATGGAATATAGGAAGTCCCTATATACAGTAAGGGGAGACAGAAGCTGAGCAAACAGAATTCTCCCCATCAGAGACAGTTACACAGCTCCTGTCCTACACTGTAGGAAACAAGGAAGTATCTTGGGAAAAGATTCAAACACACACAGGCATCACCTTTTCCATCAGTTTTCCATGGTCTGCCTTCTTTCTGTCTAGAAATACAAGCTCTTCCTCTCAGTCAATGCTAGAGCCTGGACAGGTAAGTGCCTTTAGGACTCAAGACTCTGAAATATGAAGGTGTTGATTAACTCCTCCAGAAGGACCACCACTGGGACCTTGCACAAGGGCACCAGTCCCATTTGAGGAGACTCAGTTTTACAGACTACTAAGAATACATGGGGTTTAGTAAAAACTCTTATTTGAACCTATCTGAGGTTCATATTCATGCTTTGATTCCTTCTGTGGTTTTATGAGGTTACCTTTCATTTTTGAAAAAAATAAGGTCTCAAAATCGTAACCCCTAGTCACAGCACTTCAAGTGCTGGGACTTTCTGAGAGCAGTACAACAAATTGGGCTTATAATAATTCCATCAGCAAGCATCACTTGAAGCCTGCCTGAAAGAGCTCAGCTTCCTCCAGACCTTGCAGACATCACAAATAGTTTTCAGCTCTTGTGAGGTACGAGCACAGCTCATTCCCTCAGCCATCCCAGCTGAGGAGTCTGGGTGCAGCTGCCTGCACTGTAACGCAGCCCTCCTTTGAGGCTAGGAGCAACCAAGGTTAAACTCTTTGTTTTTAAGTGCCATGGAGAGCTGTGACCCTGGGAATCCCACAATGGGAGCAGATTGGAGCCACGTGCTTCTCTCCCTAATTGTGATCACTGGCTGATAGATAATCCCTTCATGGGCTGCTGCTCTACAATTGCTGTGGAGCAACCAATCCAATCTGAGAGCCAGAACCAGGCCCAGGGGGAGAATTCCCCTCCTACTTCCCTAAAACATAGTGAAATCTACTTGTTTCCATAGAAACAAATCAGTTTGATGTCCACACAGCTCCTGCATCCCTCACTGGTGGGCATCAGCCCCAAGCTGCTGAGGTTTTAAGCAAGTGTCTACAGTTATAGGTCAAGAGTTTGGAGGAGGAGGCACTCCCAGCATACAAACTTGACCATCTCATCCAAAATGTTATTTGCTTCAGTTCATATCTGCTGTGAGAGAATTCATCAGGAATATTCTTCCCCTCCTCCATTTTGAGGGTTGTGTTATCTGCTAGCTCCCTCCCTGCTATCTTCCTGCAGATGGGTTAGTCCAGAATACGTGAGGACGTAGAACACAGATGGGAAATCAAAACAGAACACCTCACGTGCACCTGTGAGCCAATTTACTCTGTGTTTCTGCTGATAAAAAACTGCAAAGGCATTTTCTTGTTTGGAGCTCTGCATTTAACTGAGGAGAATTATTTAGAGAGTGGTACAGCCTACGGTGCATTGCCTGATCTCAAAAAGTCACTGCCCGTTATAGCAAATGCCGCATTGACTCCAGGCTGCAGAGCTGGGGAAGCAGAGGCTGGAGAGAACACAAAATTGCAGCACTGCTGCTGTGCAGCTTCCTCTAGGATTTTCTGAGTATTGGAAAATGAAGTCCTGGATTTTGTTTGCTGCCTTGGGATATTCACGGTAAAAAATAATACAGCACTGATTCTGCATGACAACATCAGGAGCTCAAGAGAATAAGCAGCCTGGTGTATCCTGAATGGATGTGGCAGTAAGGATTACACATTTGTGGAAAATGCAGTTTTGATTTCAAGAATTACAATCCCAGGAGAAAGGAAGCAAGGCTGGTTTTACTCACGTGAAAAAAAAAAAAAAAGTAACACCAGAAATATTGCACTGCATTATGTATTCTCCACCCCAGAAACTGTAAACCAGACCTTTAAGTCTGTCTTGCTTAATTTTCACCATCACAGCACAAAAGCAAGTTTTCCTTTTGCTACTTCAAAAGCATATATATTCTGGCAAAAATCTCCCTGCAATTGTAGAATCTCCCTGTAATTTCCAGACAGTCCCCAAGAAGAAAACACCAAGCAGCATCAACACCCCAGAGCATCAAATTAGTTCAGTCTCTATGACAGTAGTGAAGAAACAGATTTGTTTTTAAAGCCAGAAAGGTAAAACCATGACCCAGCACCTCTGCCTCTTTTTCAAGCCGCACTGATCTGTCAAAACACTGCAGCAACACTGCTCTGCTTTGGCACAAACAAATCTACCAACAACCCCTGGCTCTGCTGTAACAGAAGGCTGCAGCCTTGAAAAACATGACCTGTTCAGCACCTGCAACTTGAGCTGTGAGAAAACAAAAGGACAAGCTGTACACTAAAACTCTGGGGCAGGAATGGCTGATGGGAAAGCACAGCCACAATAACACCCCAGGATTAATGGATGCTAAGACTGACGAGCAGCAGGCTGACCTGGCTATTTCCCACCACCAGTGTCTTAATCTCCGAAGCCAGACTGCAGCTGAGTCCAGACTGCCCAGCAGTAGAGGCAGTCTAAAGGCTACCAGCAGCTGAGGCTCTCCTGTGTTCAGAGACACCATTATACTGTACAGCAGTAACTAATATTCACACTTCTCATCCTATGGAGGCTCTGGATAAAAAAAGGGGTTATCCCCTTTTCTGTCCTTTTGTCCTTCAGAGAAGGAAACCAGGTACAATGGCAAATTCAAAGATATCAAATACTTGTGCTAAGTATAATCTTGTATAATTCTTGTCAAAACTCCACCTCTGGAGTCCTGGTATTTGCTGCAAGAAGAACAAATGTAGCTGGAGGGACATTTCATCACTGCAGCATGACACTTCCTCCACTCCCAGACAGCACCGTGTGCTAGCAAAGGAGACAGGCTGCCCAGAGCCTGAATTCCTGAAAGCGAAAGAGTTCATTGGGAAAAGCAAAGTCACTTTGATGAGTCCACAGACACAAACCCAAATGGAAGCTGCATGAGGAAGGACCCTCAACAAGCCATGATGCGCTGTCAGCTGCCACATTATAAACCCATTGGTGTGGTTTTATAAAGCTGAATGCATGTACCCAATAGCTTATCTCAGGTCAGTGGTAACAGGCAGAGAGTGCTGTGGATGGGGGGCCAGCCTGCTTCCCTCCCAACAGGCCAGGAAGGAAGGACAGAATTCCATGGGGTAACAGAGTTATGCTGCACTCAGGCATCCTGACCAAACTGCCCACAGTGCACAGCTGTCCTGCAGAGGCAATTTAAGATACCAATTTACATCTCTGCTCTGCCTGGAGAAGTATGCAGGAACAGTGCCAGGCTCCTTGCTATGCACTGCACCTCTGCAGCTCCAGATATAATTAAGATCAACCCGGGCTGGGAACTTGGGGCAGAGGCACTGCCTCTTAAAGCCCTTGAAGAAGACCCAGCAGACTGATTGCAAACACCTCTAGTGCAGAGCAAAGTCAGAAGTATTAAACTCTACTTAAAAAACCACACAAGACATCTCCATTTCATGCTATACCAGAACAAAAACTGGATCAATAGTCCCAGAAGAGGTGAGCTCTGAACTCCTGTCTGGTTCCAATGTCCAGTGGAACAGCACTTCTCATGTGCACAAAAGGCAGATTTTGCTCTAGTCAAATTTGGGCAGGGACCATGGGAGGTGACAAAAAGGCTGGGCTTAAATTCAACAACAAAAAAGGAAGATCAAAACGTATGTTGCCTTATCAGTGGGCATTCTGATAGCAGAACTGTGGCATAGGGACTTGGACAGACCACAGTCTTAGAGCCTTCCATTCCTTTCCTTATTTTCCAGAAGTAAAGGGTTTAACTAAATTTCTCTCCTTTGTATCTCCACTCCACCAATGCAGTGATTTCTAAGACATCTGATTTCGCCCCTCCAGGTGTCCAATGCAAGTTCAACTTTGTCCAAGCAGAAGCTGGCAAAATATCAAGTGCCAATGCAGTAACTCACTTACTCTTTTGCAGTAAACATTCTTTAAATATCATTCCTTCAATAGCCTCTACAAATTCATTCAGGAAATGGATCTCTTTGTCCAAAATTAGTTTGGGGTGCCTGGTACTTTGCAGGCCTGAGATAACAAACACATCTGGTACGAATAGGCAAAAGCAGAGTAATTCTCAGGAACAGGAACAAATCAAAGTAGCACAGCCCAGAGGGAAATAGTTTATTGCTGGGATCTCTGCTGAGAGCTGCATGATGTCGAAGAGGTGACCTGAGTTTCAGTGCTGGAGCTGCAGCATCAGCTCTGCAGTGACACATGTCATGCACCAATCCCTGAGGGTATTCTGCATTTTGGAATGTACCAACCTCATCCCTATCTGTAGCTTTAACCCCACTGCGACAGATCTCCTCTCAAGGCCACCACCATGCTCAGGCAATTCCCAGCTATTCATAGAGGAGCTTCTATTAAAAGTAAAAGCACAATCAGCTTAAGAAATATCCAGAGATTACACAAGAGATCACAGCAGCCAGAAAGAGAGAAAACCTAACATGTATTAGAATCAAGGGGTCCCATCATGACCCAGAGCAGTGTAGGCTCAGAGTAAATCATAAACAAGTCAGTGAGGCTAAATATCAGCATAAAGCCTGTGAGGGTTAGAGCTTTGTTGTTTATTGGTTTAATTCTGAGCTAACAGGTCACCAGATATATTCCTCTGCTGACAGGGAATTGTTCCTGTGCTGGAAGGCAGGTGGCAAATGGACAGTCATTATAAGCCTCATTTTTAGAGGTCTGTAACTACTTGGATGAGGAAGAGCCCTTGGAGCTGAAACAGTCTGCTAATTTGTCAGAGCCCCGAGCCAGATCCTATGTAACTTACTCTGTCTTTACACATGTAAGAGTGGCAGGAAGACAAAGAGGAGGAACTGAACAAAGACGTCAAGATTTTTGCCTTTAGGTACCTCTTTCCTTGTACTAAAAAAATTCAGCACCGCCTCCCCCCATCCCTGGATCTCCATTCTCAATTTCTAAAAAAAAAGGGAAACACTGTAGTTTCTCCTAGTGCTCTCCAGGGTAAGTTAGTGAAAACATTTGCAGATGTTGAGAACCGACTGCTCAGCATCTCTGTAGACTTTGGCCTATTGATATGAGAAAGGGTCTGAATGCAGCTGAAAAACTACTCTGAAATACAGCTGCAATTTATGATCAGCTTTTATCCAGCATTACAGCAACACTGCCTGGCTTTGCAGCCAAAATCCACAGCAGTATCAGTTTAACACTGGCTGTGTCCTCTCTTAGGCACCACATATACTACACTGGCCACTCTTGCAGCAAGAGTGTTTCCCAGCCCCAAAATGACAGTCTGAGCAGTCAGACAGGAGCCAAGCACTTCTCATGTCTGTTATGGTTGTATTAACTCTTCGTCCTTCCACACGGCTGCAACAATGCAGCCTAAAGCCATAAGAAACAGGAAGGGGAGAGTTAAAGGAGACTGTTGAGGCAATACATTATTAAAATAGTATTTTCAGCCCCAGAGACTCCACTTCAATTCCCATTTCCGTCACAAGTGAGGTACTGGGTTTATTCCAAACCTCATTTATTGTTCATTGTGACTGCAACACAAGTATTTTAGCAGAGCTTATAGTTTTGAGACTAAGCCCTGATTTTTAGGAAGGGAAGAGATGACAATGCAGGTCTTAGAAGAAGTTTTGGGACTCTTTATACTTGTCTCCAGAAGCATTTAGGGAAACAGCATCCTTTAAAGAAAAAAATACCCTCAAACCTCCATTTTAGAAATGGCTGTTGCCAATACAAAAGCTACACTGCTCTTCTGTTCGCTCAATTGCTGTGGCCAGGGCTCTAAGAAAAGCCACACAAGTCACAAGACTTGCAGAAAAATGGCAGAAGCTGGCAAGTTTGCTTCCAGTCAGTGAGACACAGCTTGAGGAGCTTGCATAACGTCTGCTTCCAAGGAGCTTCCAAAAGCACGTTATGCTGAATTGCAAGAAGCTACTAACCAGGGACCATCTCACTTCCATTTGGTCATGGCTGGGTCTGCCAAAACTTGCCATGTCAGATGCTCTGCAGAAAACAGAGACACTGTTAGATTTCAGACTCAGGGCTCATTATTCCTGTACTGTGTCTTGAAGGAAAGCAAAGCAGTTATCTGCTACAGTCAGCACCAGGCTCAGAGCTGTGATAAACCTGAAGGTCACAAAGGAAGCAAACACCAGCAACTGAATTGTCCTTTCTGCCCGTCTACATAAGACAGCTAAAGAAAACTGGAGCCACTTTATATTCAATTGTTATTAAAATATTCACTAATAGACTTTGAAAACAAAACTGAACCTAGTATCAATGAGTCACCTGGAATAATTGTTTCAATACCTAACATTAAATTGTGCCCCCAGTTGCCCATCAGAGTGTTTTGATGCAGTCATGCCTGCTCATCAGTAAACACTGAAATGTTCTCAGCCCTCTCTTGGTAGCTAACCCAGTATCTATAGTAGTTAGTTCTGAGCAACACATCAGTTTGCATTACTAAACTCCATCAAGTCACCCCAAAGTAGGCATGATGTGTGCTTTAGATGGATCACTGATAAATGTAAATTAAGAGAAATAACTTCTTGCTGTTTTTCAGAACCAGTACCTGCTTGCAGGCTGACCACCTCCAAACCTGACCAGAACATGCAAGTACTGAAAGTCCCTAGGTAAAAAAAACCTGGGATCACTCCTCTGTAGGGCTGTGCTACCCATCCCTGCCCTCAAAGACCATGCTCAAAACTTCAAGTGCTACCAGGCCATCTAGGGCAGCCTCTCATCTCCCAGTACTTTCTAAGAACACCCTCACTCCTCAAATCCTGCATCTGATCTGTGCCAGCAACCAAAGGTGGCTGCACTAGACACAACCTCTGCAGAGGAGACCTAAGTAACCTGCAAAATACTGAGCACTGCACAAAGAACTAAAGTCCTTGGCACAACACCTCCTGAGAGAAAGCAAGCCTTTGCAAGGGCTCAGACAGACATTGCAGTGCCATCTTTACAGAGTTTTCATGTATTGTTAAGAAAACCAATTTATCACTTCATGCTCAACCTTTTCCAGTGTTATTTCAAGTGTCCATTAATGATATACACCTATATGTTATGGGAGACACCAACAGCCTATTCTCTACATCAGAATGTGAGGAAAATTTCAAGTAAAATGAGAAACTGTCCCACTAGTAAGCTATTTTTCCCACCATGCNGGAGGAAAATTTCAAGTAAAATGAGAAACTGTCCCACTAGTAAGCTATTTTTCCCACCATGCATGACTACACTTCTGGGTTTCAGTTTTTTCTTTTGGAACAGATTTAATTTAATCTCTCCTCCCAACTAGCAGTCCTCTGACTCATATCGTTACAGATCTGTGAGTCCAAGAAGGAAAAAAGTATTACACCCAAAGTTTTTGGGGAGTTTTTTTTTAGTGGCATATCAAGGAAGTAGGTTTACTCTGCATATTATCAGTAAATCTCCTTTCACAGACACCACCTCAAAACCAATTTTACATTGAGCACATAGGCTGAACACCATATGCTTTAGATGACTGCCTGCCACCCCTTCACTAACTCTTCTGGTTTTGCTACTCATCCATGAGTGCACCCTGAAACAAAAAACTAAGTAGTGGCTCACATGGGTGGAGCACACATGGGTTTGTTCTTGTCCAATAAATTCACTGCTCAAGGCATCATAATAAGTTTCACCCCAGCAGCTAGAACACAGCAAGAACTGTTTTCTTTATTAACTTATGCTAAGTTGCAAGCTGCTTCCATTTCTCCTCAAAAAGATCTATCTTAAAAAAACCTTATTCAGAATTTTTACTCACTTTTGTGCAGACAGACTCAAACCTGAAGTACAACATAGGGACATTCAGGAATTCACCAGATCAGGAAGGGGATTGACTTCCTGCCTTAGAATAACATTTTCAGAAGCTGCCTCAGATAGGAGGTTTTTGCAGACAGACTCCCACTCCTTCTATTTAAGTCTAGCAGGGTTCTGCCTGCTCTGAGCATCTGGAAAAGTCAGGGTCAAGGACTTGGCTTGGTATTCCCAGATAGGTATTAAATGGCTTCTGAGAACAGAAGGTTGTCTTTGCTTTGCCTGGTTTTATTAAGGTTTTTGACCATGTGATAAGTACACTAAGTTGTAAAAAACAGGAGCAGCTGACAGTTTAGCTTTTGGGAACTTCTGACTCCTTTCCCCACTGATTCTGTTCCCTCTTTATAGCCCTATATCACTGCATCCTGTTTACTGAGGAAACACAAAAAATTCCACTTTTACTTATCTCAAAGCACAATAAGGACTAATCAAAAAAACTCAAGATGTTCTAAGACTCTGAACTTGAGGATTATCATGCCAACAAGGAAGAGTGGAAATGCAGCATCCCTGATCTGTCAGCTATCAGGTGATGAATTCCAGCAATGACAAGGCAACCTGGCATTTTCACACACCAGTAGGTCCAAACACCAACTTGCACCACACTGAGCATGAGCTTCCCCACTGGAGTGCAGCTGATTTCCTTTCCCTAGGTAAATTCTGATATTATCTGAGACATGCCATAAAGATCCCTTCTTCTAGAGAATATAAGGCTAGTGGGCAGTCACAAGATCATCACTAAAATGTTAAGCTGAAAGATACAGCTAGAAAGATCTGCAGAGAACACGTAACTGCTGCAGGAAGTAGAAAAAATACTGGACTTGTATTTATTTGAGCCAATCCCGATAGGATTAAAACAAGTTGACAACAAACACAGGCAGACACTGCTGCTGCATCTATGAACACTGAGATTCATGGGGTTTTCCCTCACAGCCACCCATATTATATTATGTTTTAACTTAATTATGCATCTTCTTCTAGCATTCCTCCTCCCACAAATGTTTGCTCAGAGCTCTACAGATTTCTCTTAAGTGAAATTATTTTATCTTGGGGTCTGCTGTAACCCCTTACCCATTTCCCCCAGTGATCCATATTTTCTTCCTTCCTCAATTAATCTGAGATGAAAATAGGTATTTTCTTCACTAGAGACCAAAGACTGGCTGCCTTTTGAAGGACTTGTCTGACCATAATTTATTTCTCAAAGCAGCAGAATCCTGCTCCTGGCTCTTGCACCATCCACTGCAACCCTAAATAAGTCAGTTCACAAGCAGTGCCTGCGTTTTAAGCTGCAAATACACAACAGGATTTGACTGGCTCACAGATGTATTTATCATAAAACAATTAAAGGTCTATGATTTGCAATTAATCATCTCTCTGCCAGCACATATCTCAAATCAGAACCGTCAAAAATTTAGAAGAATCACTCTTAAGAACCTCTTTTGTGGCCAAAGCACATGTCATGAATGTATCTTCTTGTTTAAATTTAAATCTGCTCCTGAAGTACTGCAGTGATGCTCAGCAATGCCCAGTACAACAGACATCCCCAATCTATACCTAATGTAGCTAAGACTTTTACAAGATTTGAACACTCAGTCCTCAACACTCAAGCTCATACTGCAGCAGAATCCTGAGCAACTTTAAAGTACAAAGATCATTAACAAAACAGTTTTCCTGCAGGAACAGGCCAAGTATCTGGATCTCTTTATGCATCCCTTTAGGATCCTTCACTTCTTCATAGCTGCTAAATAGTGCTGTTGGTCTCTGAAGGTATTTTGCTGGGGAAAGCTTTCCATAACAAAGCAAAGTATGAGTTATCAAGGAAGGCATTCCCTCATCATATCTTGGGGGTATATTTATCTCTAAATGGGTGTGGAATGTATTAAGTTGCTCCTCAAAGTTACACCTGAAGCCAAACTAAACCCTGCAGCTTCAGGATCCAGCTCTGCATCACCAGTAAGAAGATAGAAAGGCAAAGAGACCCTGCCAGGCCCATGCCTGATTTTGTCACAGCAATTTCTGCAGCTATGCCTAATGAGTATTTAGCCTTTCCACTGCCACAGACACTGCAGTGCTGCATTTTCCCTGCTCTTTTATCCATGTGGAAATTTCAGTGTGTTAGGAGAGGCAAGGTTAGACCAACATGGCTGAGTTTAGGCCCACACCTGTCTCCTGATTCCTTCCAGGCAACACACAAACATCAGGGAATTCAGCATATACCATCAGAGCCTGGTGACAGACTGCTAAGTACCCCTATTTTGGGTGCACAGCTTCCAAGAGAAGATGCTTATGGGGTACCAGATTCCAGCTCAGGTCTGGGGTCAAGTAAACACAGATTCACTTCCCCCAGGTTTGGCACTGCTTAGGTCCCTTGATCATAAAAGAGATGGTTTCATCTCCATTCAAGTCCTTCCACCCACTGTTCCCAGCCCTTAGTTAGTCACTGCCTCCTCAGCAGCCCCCTGAAACCATCTGTTCTGGAGAAGTCAGAGGTGCCTTGTTTTCCCCATGAAGAGCAATGCACCCTGCCTTGGATCAGACACCACCACTACAAGGCACAGACATTCTGGGAACCAGCTGAACACAGCCCAGGGCTTTCAGTTTTCCTGTTTGTAAAGCACAGATAACAGTAATACTCCCAGAAATCCAGATTTGTGCAAGGGTGCTCTGAGATCACAGGATTTAAAGAAAGCATATTTGTTATTTTCACATGGTAAAGTAAGAGTGGCATGAACATGGATCATTATACAAACAGCCTTGTGGGCTGTCTCGTACAACCTCCTCAGTCATTTGGGCTCTCAAGTCAAATTAGCACATACCACATGCTTTGTTCTTTTTATCAGACCAATTTTGCTGCTACAGGTGCCTGCTCCAAGACCTAATTATTTAGAAAAGGAGGCAGCAGGGGAAGTAACAACACCTTTAGAACAGACTAAATGTTCACTGAGGTCCCTTCCAACCGGAGTTATCCTACAAGCTTATAACCATACCAACAGGAAATGCCTGGAGCTCCCCAGATTAACCTTCCTTCCAGTTCTGGGGCCCAGGACAAACTGTCCCAGTCTGTGGACAGATGTGTCACCTGTCTGGCTTCTACGTGGCTTCTTGTTTCTTCAGCGATTTTATCACCACCGGTATCCGAGTCACCATGCTGAGACTCCAGCAGCAAAAGCACACATAGCAGCCACACTGACATCTGGTATTATAAATACAAGCTCTGCACTGTTGGATAATCTGTTAACAGCAGAGTAAGTGTCACTGAAAACGCAATTAGCAGCAACTAGTAAGCCATCGAATTCAGGAGGAAAAAAGAAATATTCGTTTGGTAAGGCATGTAACTAAACACTGATTGCAGGCAGTATCATCCCTCCCTGCTTGCAGGTTTCCTCTGAGTGTGGGACTCGGTGCTACTGCAAGGTGCTGCAGCAGCCCTGGCCTGAAGCCCTGCACAGCACAACACAGGTCTGTGCTGTCCTGTTAGGGAAACGTGACTTGATGAGAATTTGGGAGGAGCCCGGCAGGTCCTGAGCAGGGAAACCAGCCCTGCCAGGGCCTCCAGCTGGAGGTGCTGAAGTGTCTGCACCATGCACATCAGCCAGTACCAACCACATCACATTTGTTCTCGCACACATTTCCATCCACTCGGAGAGAAACTCATCAGCACTCACATTCCCTGTGCAGCGAGCAGCTGCTGAGCAATAGCTGCACCACCATCCTGGTATCAAGCAGGAGCAGTGACATATGTCATGTCCACACTACAGCAATAATTGTATTTCTACACAGTAGGTCTACATACAATTTCTTCTTACGACTGCTCAGACAAGAAAACAGCTCCTATCACAATTACACTGAAGAGCCATGCTTATTCTGGGTACTATTTCCATAGCTCCTTATCATGGTTTCCAATACCCACACAGAAAGAAAAGAGGCTATACATTACAGCAGGGCCCCAACATTATTTTAACAGGATTGGGATTTGCAGCATATACACATACATTCTGTGGTAAGAGGTCTCAAGTTACCAGTCTAAACTAGCCAGTACTCAGGGGTATCAAATGGAGAAAGACCTCTTCACACTGACATTTTCCATTTCCCCTCCAATTATTTCCTTTAAATGCTTTTCTGCAGACAGCTCTCAGCTCCTCCTCTGGGGACCCTTAATTATTTCATTTTCTAAAAGCCACAGCACTCTAACTTGCTGCTAGAGAGACAGCTGATGGGACATGGTGAGGTCATAAGTTCTCCTGTGACAGGAGTCATCAGAAAGAGACAGAAGATAATTGAATTCATATATTTTCCACCAAGCAGATAAAATCCCCAGTTCTAAATTGATGCCAGTGGAGATGCACCAAGGATTAGTAAATTCCCTTGTGCAGTTGGTCTAAAGGAGAAGAGCAGTGTACCCCAAAAGACTGACTGCCCTTCCTTCTACAAATCCTCCTCTGGCCCAGCAGCCCTACATTATCTACAGCACCACTGCAGCACTGCCTGCACTGATCATCTAAAAACGATTTATGAGGTTTGACTGCCAGTACTTAGAAAGCATGAAAACAGCAGAGCCAACAGGTGAACCCATTTTGTTCAAAGATTTCAGAAGATCCATTTTCCCCTTCTTCGAAAGCTACAGCCCAGCAAGTTTTTCACTTGGGTGGCAGGAATTTTTTTTTTTCCCTGTGACTATGGACAAACAAGTGGATCCTGGACTATGACCTGAGGCTCAGGAAAATGTGTTTCTGCAATGTCCTGCCCTTGGCATGATCCCAGCATCTCTGGGGGATACACTGCATGGACCTTTGGAAGTTAGCTGGAAAGGATGCCAAGCTCTTTAAATTTTACATTCTTGTTTTTTCAAAACTCTTTGATCCATGGCAGAGAAGAAAAATTTTTATTTTGACCACGCTTTCTTTGTACCAAATGCCCCTGTGCCTTCCTCTTTGTACACCCAGCACACCCTGCACCCACTGCTCAAAGATACCATTGCACACGTCCAGAATTTGAGGCTACTTGCAGCTAAACAAGCAGTTAATCCACAACACAGACCCTTCTGACAGTGGAAAAGCTCTATAAGCCATCCAACAGCAAAGAGCTTAAAAGAAAAAGTGGGGGTAGGGGAACGTGATCCAATAGATGTTGTCACAAATGCAGTTTGCCGAAAGAGAAAAACCCACGCAAGCATCTGACCAGGTACCAGCAGTCAGGTGCTTTTAAGGCAAGTCACCAGAAACCCGCGTGCCCCTCACAGCATTAATAAACACCTTGATAACTAAAACCCGTATATAACTTAATACAATTAATTAACAAGGCCAGGAAAAAGGTGAGGAACACCCCCCACACCCCCCCCCCAGGTGTTGTGTGTCTGCACTGGAGCAGATACCCAGGCAGCGCGGTCTGCAATTTACTCAAGTTGCAGATGATGAATGCGAAGGTCACAAGAAGGGAAGACATCAGTATATTGCCTGCCACAAAATGGTAGCACCCGGGGATTTGAGCAGATAGGAGAGCTATAGCCCCGTCGTTCCTATAGCCTCCCCGCAGCTCCTGACATGGCATCCGCTATGGAGGACAGCGAGCCTGGGCTGGGGGAGGGGGACGGAGCAGATTAAACTTAAACACCCTCCGCATCACCCCCCCGCAGCGACAACATCCATCTCTGAGCCCCGCACCGAGCAGGGGATGGATGGGGCCGGCCCCCACAACCACTTCAGTCCCCTCCGTTATGTAACAGCCAGGACAAGGGGGGGCTCCCACCGGCCGCCAAGGTGCGGCAGCGGCGGGGACCCCGCTGCGGAATGCCCCAGGCGGGGAGCCCTCCCTTCCTCGCTGCCTCCCTCCCGCGCCTCCCCGTACCCCTGCACCGCAGCGCCCGGTCCTGCAGCGCTGCCCGCGCACCACACACGCGCCGAGCCCAGCAGCGGCGAGCGGAGCGCTGTCCCCGCACCGCGCTCCGAGTGCCCGCACCGCGCTGCCCGTGCGGCGGCTCTGCCCGTGCGGAGCCCCTGCCCGTGCGGAGCCCCTGCCCGCGCTGTCCCCGCACCGCGCTGCCCGCGGACCCCGCGGCGCTGCCCCCGCACCGCGCTGGCCATGCGGCAGCTCTGCCCGCGCCCCCGGGGACACCCCCGCTCACCTCCCGACGAAATTCTCCAANGAGCAGATAGGAGAGCTATAGCCCCGTCGTTCCTATAGCCTCCCCGCAGCTCCTGACATGGCATCCGCTATGGAGGACAGCGAGCCTGGGCTGGGGGAGGGGGACGGAGCAGATTAAACTTAAACACCCTCCGCATCACCCCCCCGCAGCGACAACATCCATCTCTGAGCCCCGCACCGAGCAGGGGATGGATGGGGCCGGCCCCCACAACCACTTCAGTCCCCTCCGTTATGTAACAGCCAGGACAAGGGGGGGCTCCCACCGGCCGCCAAGGTGCGGCAGCGGCGGGGACCCCGCTGCGGAATGCCCCAGGCGGGGAGCCCTCCCTTCCTCGCTGTCTCCCTCCCGCGCCTCCCCGTACCCCTGCACCGCAGCGCCCGGTCCTGCAGCGCTGCCCGCGCACCACACACGCGCCGAGCCCAGCAGCGGCGAGCGGAGCGCTGTCCCCGCACCGCGCTCCGAGTGCCCGCACCGCGCTGCCCGTGCGGCGGCTCTGCCCGTGCGGAGCCCCTGCCCGTGCGGAGCCCCTGCCCGCGCTGTCCCCGCACCGCGCTGCCCGCGGACCCCGCGGCGCTGCCCCCGCACCGCGCTGGCCATGCGGCAGCTCTGCCCGCGCCCCCGGGGACACCCCCGCTCACCTCCCGACGAAATTCTCCAACACGGAGCTCTTGCCGGCGCTCTGCCCCCCCACCACGGCGATCTGCGGCAGGTCGAGGTTGGCGTTCTGCCCGATGGCGGCGAAGGCGTCCTGCAGCCGGTTGACCAGCGGGATGAGATCCTCCATCCCGCGGTTCCCCATGGTTGCGGCGCGGCTTGTCGCACAGGGGAGCTCGCACTAACCCTTTCCGCAGCCCTCCCCGGCTCTGGGGCCGGTGGGCAGCGGCTCCAGCCCGCGCCCCTCGCCCCGCTCGACGCCGCCCGGGCTCCGCTCGCCTCAGCCCGCCCGCCGCGCCTGTGGAGCGCTGCCGCCAGGGGACGTTAAAGGTACCGGCGCCGCGCTGCAGCCTGGGAAATGTAGTCCGGCGGCTGCGAGGGGCTGAGGGGGCCGAGATCGGGATGGCACGGCACTGGTGTCTGTGCCCAGAGACCGGGGAATGGGGCTCGCTCCCCAAAACCAGAGCAGTGCAGGTTGCCCCGGGGCTGCGTGGGGCCGTGTCTGTGTGCGGCAGGTGGCACACCCGTGTGGCCCGGGCGGTGCGGGTGCGCAGCCCGGTGAGCCCGCCCCGCAGTCAGTCACGGTGTAGCCGTCCGTGAGCCCGTGCCACCAGCACGGTGTCACCATCCCTGTGGCATTCGCTGCCTCCAGCTGTGCGGCGCTGCCGGCCAACAGGTACGATTTGGTCGAAGGATGCACTGGCTCGGTTACTACACCCTCCCTGTTTGAGCCTCACAGCCACACCATTCCGTCAGTGCACCGTGGTTTGGTCACAGCACCTGGGAATGGCCTGGCACCTGTATGGGAGGCCTTTGTGTGAACACAGCACTTGGGAAATCACCAGAATACCAGAAACACTTGAGATGATTAAACTGGAGGTTTGCAAAAACGCTACCACTTTCTGAGCGTCTGGTCTAGCAGGAGGTGCCCCTGCCCATGACAGAGGCCAGAATAAGATGTTTTTTAAGGTCCCTTCCAACCCATTCTATGATTCTGCTGCTTCATTCAAAGACAGATTAAAAATGCATCAATTTCTGTTTATAGCTGTAAAACAGTGGATGTGTTGCCAGGCTTGTTTTAGAGAAACGCAAACAGGTGCTTCATTTTATGCACCCAGATTTTGTTTTTAAAATTGCTTGTCTGCAATAAAGAGGGAACAGCTTGGTTTTAGGTTTTTAAAAGGAATAGGTTTTTAATAAGAATATAACATGAGGCCATATTTGATTTCAAAGTATAGCAATGAAAACAAGTGTTCAAAAAAGCATCTGATGGCTAGCAATGACTCAGAAGGATGGAGAGTGTTGCATTTCAAACACCTCTCAGTTCGTGCTACCCAAGACTCCTATTCACAGCTCAGAGAGAGATGGGGGTGGAGGGGGAAACGAAATACAAAAATCTGCAACAGATTTTGAGCTGTTTTGTTTTAAACAGTAACATTTTAGTTATAATAATTATCATGAATATTTCACAGATGTCCATCACATTTAATCCATGCAAAAAATACCTAAGTGGATGTACAGAGAAACTGAGGCAACCATGGTGAGGGATGAATTTGCCTCGTGCTCTGACACATCACCAGTGTGCAGGTAAGAACAGTGAAGGACGGGAAGGGAGCTGCTCCATCTGTATGGGTAACACCATTGCAGGGCATATGTGGGCAGTTTTGGGGGCTGTCAATGCTATTTTTTCCTCTCAGCCAATTACCCAGTACATCTCAGGAAATAAGCTTAAGAAATTCAATATAGACTGTGGACAAAAGTCTTTGAGCATCCCTGCAGCCATTCCAGTAATTTATGTTGAAGGATTCTGGAAAAAAAGCGCTTTAGATAGCTGCTCCTTGTAAGAGGTCACCACAAAAAGAACAGTAAAGAGTATCAAAGGCTCAAATAATGATGTCACTTTCCTCCCTGGATCAGAGTTGAAGCTCAGGGAACTTCAGACCATGAGAACCTTTGAAGCTTTATTTGAGGAACCATAAGAAGAAAAATGTCCTCTTCTCAGAGCTTGCTGTAACTTGAAGCTCACCAACTGCAATATAGAGAAAGATTGCCCAGTTGTATCACTTCAACCACCTCACACCATTTACCAGCTGTACTAAAAACTCTCAGTGTCCATGCCCAGCCTCACCTGGGGCTTCCCCCCACATCTGTGGACCTGGGAGCTTTAATTAAGCTCAGTTCAGGGATAGCAGTCAGTGCTGAATTATGGAGACGGGTTTGTCTCTGGTTCAGTTGCAGGCTATGGAGTCTTTGGATTTGGGTTTCACTCATAGGTTGACTCCTTAGCTTTGTCCCTATGTACTCTGAGTAGGTATTTTGTTCTGGGTGAGTCAGCTCTAGAAATAATCAATGAGGTTATACCATTCTTTTGGAAAAGCTAAAATGAAACGAATCCATTTGCTTTGAGAAATGTTTGTGAAAGACTATTGAAAATACAGTATGTCAACAGCTGATATTGAAGACTGAGGGGAAAAGTAGGGTTTATGTTGCCAGTTAAGGATCTCATACAGTACAAAGGGCCATGCATTACTTCTTTGCAGATGTTTTTTCCTACGTTATCTAGTTTTATTTTCCTGTGAAATTCATACTTAATTCTTAGGAAACGGGGTCCTTTGGGGGATCTATGGGGGGTTTTGGCCTAACTGAAGTCTTAAAGGGCAAAACTGGATAGGAGGGATAAGGGGAGCTAATAGGGCACTCTCCAGGTACACAAGCAAGGAATAAAAGGAATGATGGAAGTGGTAAAACATGCAGCAATATTGGCAAACCTTCCATGGATCAATATTAGTGTAAAACTGAGAGATGCACAGAATCTGCTCCAGCTTCTTTGTCCCGCAGAGATATTTGCAAGCAAACGAGCTCTGGTGTCTGCCTGCAGTGTTACCCTAAACCACTCATTTACAGAGGGAAGTCTGAACGCTCCTGCAGCAACTGCAGCCGCTCAGCCCGGAGAGACCGACCTCGAGCATCTCAGACAGCGAGGCTTGGATTTGCTGAAGCTTTACAAACTTACACCTCCCGTTGATGAAAAAGCGAACTGCAGGCACTCGGAATCGCCCCTAGAGCCTTCCATTTTCTCTCCTGCCACAAACCGACTTGCAAGGATGTTCTCAGCAAACATACCTTTTGATTCTGTGATACCTCCTACCTGTGACTTACACAGCAGCATGTAGCACACAGAGCAGGAAAAACAAAATGAATTTTTATAAACTGGAATGAATAGGGAAAATACATTTCTTTCTGTCTTCGTAGAAAAACTGAAGATGTGAGCAAAGAAAAACAAGAGGGATGAAAGATTTCTTCTCCCCTCCCTCCCGTTGCTATAAATACTTCTGAATGTACTTTAACATGAATCCCTAAAAATGCATGTGGCCAAGCATATGTGTGTTTCTATGTATGGCTATCAACATAACCACAGTTGTGTATGCTGATTTTGTCACCTCATGCAAATAGGACTCCCAGTTTAGTTAGCATAACTAGAAATAGACGTTTGAGAGCTGGATTCTGTCCTTCATTCCTTGCCCTTGCAAAAATAACATACCTAGTCCTCAGAGGAAAAAAGAGGCAAAAATTTGGACTGCAATTAGTTTATGAGTATCTAAGTTACTTGCAAACTGTTTCTGCTGACTCCAGGTAGTGTGAATGTTTAGAATATTTCACTGTGGGTTTTGAAGTGGCCTTTTGGGCCTAAAATTCTGGCCTTTTGGGTTCCTAAAAATGGTTATAAACACAGGTGAGAATTTTAATTGAATGTTTAAAAGCAGAGGTTAAAAGTTCTAAAAAGAAACTGGCCTAGGATTGTCATTGTCCATACTAATACTACATGATACAGCTGATCAGTAGTTAAAAATATTAACTAAAATTGGCCTCTTAAATTTCCATAACTATCTAAAGCTGCCTACTGAGATAGAAAATGCTTAAGTATTTTATAGGTACTTAAGTGCTACTATAGTAGCAATGGTATCATAATAACATCATTGATCTCTTGTGGTATCAGTTGCTCAGATAAAAAAAAGTTGGTTTCTAATGCTCCTAGTAATTGCAAAATTTATTTAAAAGAAAAGCAGCCTTTAATTTTCGAGTTTTCAAATATGAAGCTTTTCTTTGTAGAATAATGTAGTGAAATGCTTCTTCATCTTCTGTAATTAAACTGAATTGCTGTACAAATCCCCCAAAAAGAGGTAAAAGAAGGTAAATCTGGTGTACAAGACACTAGGACAGTATTATTGTTAGTGTGACTCCCCAGAAGCCAGAGTATACATAAGGAAAGAAACAAGCTGAATGTTAGACTCCATTAAGAATGGGATCTGCACATGGATGTGAGGTTAAATTAGTATTTTAAGAGCAACAAAGCTGAGTTCTCTGTGCTTTCTGCATCCAGTGAGATGTCACAAAAAAGCTCCTGGTATATATTTTACCTTGTGAGACTGAAAATCACTAATAGGAGCTGATTGACCATGTGGTAAAATTGATATAAAAACTGCATCTTTACCTCCTGTGGGCCTGTCCTGCCCATCAAGAAGTATCAGGAATAGGTTTCTAGAACTATATTACAAAGAATGAGGGAAAACATCCTTTAATGCACAGACCATTTTGGTTTCAAATGTTGTGTGAATCCAGTCATCCTCCAGATAAAACAGACATGGAAAACAGTGTAATTCCAGTAACTAATATCAGCTGTTAAGCTCATGTCTGGTGAAACTTGACCCATTCTTTCAATAGATAGCTCCCCAGACCAGGAGAAGAAAGTACTTTAAAGCTCCATATGCTTTTTCTCCAAAAAGTTTGTGAGGCTTAAATACATCATGGTGAGAACTAGCTATATCCTGGTGAAATGGATGAGTAATATCACCATCCTTGCAGATTGCAGAGGAAATTGTGGGCACAGCAGTATGTTGGTGCTGTCATAGGCACTGACAAAACTTGGGCTTTCAAAAGCGATGTGGCTTCACCAAGGGTTGCATACCAAGTCTTTTCAAAGCCAAAATTAAAACATAAAACTGCAGTCATATGCTGGAAATTAGAAATCTCTGGTTATCTGCATGCCTGATCCGGTCCCTGGAAAAAATCATATAGCCCAGCAAAATCTTGGCTGTATAATACAATCCAGCTCCTGAATAAAAAGCATTCATATGCTCTGTCCTCGTATCTGCCAAAAAATTTCATAACTCTGATCTAATCATACAGAGGTGTAGTGCAGGTTGCCTTACAGTCATAGTCATGATCCAACAACTCCACTGACTATAGTCTCTGCATTGCAGGATACTTTCTGGGTCATTCTCTTACCTTGAACTTCTAAATCTTACTCTGTTTCATTCACTCCCATTGCCAATGAGGCACTCCCAAGCCTAGGGGATACATGGGTTGTTTTTGACTGATAATGCTGTAGTCTGCATTGTGGCTCTTTTTCAGGTTCTGAGTATTCTCCCATTGTGAGCTGTATTTGCCACTGCACACTGAGTAGTGAGTTGCTCAGTTATTGAAAGGGAGATGTTCCTTGCAGGAAAAAACAACTGTCAGTGGGTGGGAAGTCAAGGTCTGTGTACCAATGATCACTGGGCACTGACAGCCTCTTTTGGCTGTCAACCTGACACCCTATTTTGTTGCTTGTAGTCAAAGAAAGGATCCTAATCAATTTTCTGCAGTTCCCTTATATCTCTGTATGACTTTCAAACTAAATGGTATGATTACCTGCATCTGGAGCTTTCTCTTCTGTATTCAATTAAACCCTCTCTGGTAGGTGTGATGTTCACATTTGGACATAAAGGCATGTCTGAAATCAGTCTTTGGGTTGTAGGTTGATGGAGCAGCACGTCTTTCTTTGCTTCCCATAGCCGTAGTCCTGTCTTGCATTATGCAGGCACAGCACTAAATCCATGTCCAGATTTGTGTTCAAGGCAGTAGATCTGTGGACTATTTATAAATTCAAAAATGTTGTTTATTTAATGATTTGTATGTAAGACCTCAGAGAGAAAAGCCCAGTCTATGATGGGAGCCTCTCGACTATGTCAGAACATAAAATCTAACAGTGAAGAAAGTCACTTGCATGTTTAACTACCATGGCGGTTTGTACATTTCTAAATGTAACATACGAAGAATACTTACAAGAGCTTTAGTTTTAGAATTAAGAATAGAGCACATCAATTTCAGATTTACATTTATCTATACAACCTGAATTCTGCCTTTCTCAGGTCTGGCTAATTTATGTACTGGGATTGTGGGATCAACCCTTACCCCCACTGCTGCAAACCAGCAAGGCCAGTGGCTGCTCTAACAGCACGATTACAGGAGCAGAGGATGAACTATGCAAAATGATTTTTGAAAGACTCCATGCATGTTTTTTGCTCCGTGTGTTCCCTAGGTTGACATTTAAGTTTTCATGCTTAACGGGAAAGCATTTTCTCTGTGTGCAGACAGCCATAAAGGACTCTGGACATGAACAGAGCCCATCATTGATTAATATGGATGGTCATCTCCAAATTGATTATTGTAAAATCAGGATGGTATAAAAAGGCCCAAAGGAAAAATCAACATATGCTGCTGCATTGAAAATTATTAATGATAACTGTGTATATCACCAGTCACTGTGTTCAGCTTACAATGCTTTCAGGTAAAAATCAATTCCAAGGACTTTCTGAATCAAGTAGTCTTTACTGGCATGAATAAAAAGACTATAAAGTAAATTATTTCAGGATGGAGTCTGTGGAATAGCAAGGATCAGAAACGCATCTTTATCCTTGTGAGGTTTAGCATAAGAAGGAATGATAGTCACAGTATATTTTCATAGAGAGCCTGTGTGTACTGAAAGCGCTTTAAATTAATTTTGCTATGGAAAGAGGCCGTGCAGGAAAGGTTTTGCTGCAAACCCATCCCCTGCCAAAAAAACAAAACAAAACAAAACAACGAAAAAAAAAAAACCAAAAACAAAAAAAAAACGGGGGACGGACCTGCTAGAGAAGTCATCTCAGTCTACAGCATAGAGCAATATTGCAAAAGTCCCTGTTTGTTTTCTTCCAGGTTCTCATAATAGGCTTGCCAAGATGTGACCACAGCAAATGGCCAGAGGCTGCTTTGGGGTTTTTCCATCTTCTCGGTGAGATGGTTACCAAAGATTCCCCTGGACTATTAAAAAAAAAGAAAAAAAAACAAAAACAAAAACAAAACAAAACCAACAAAAACAAAGAGCAGAAAGCCCACGCTGTTGGATGCCATCTGCTGCTCCTGTGCAGCAGTTTATTCCATTCCCTGCCCAGCCCTGGGCAGATGGTGTCCATTCCCTCCCAGCCCTCCCGAGGGACAGGGGACCTCTATGCCGCCTCTGCACGGGGAATGAGGGACGGAGGTGCCGTGGGCTGGGGCGACCTGAGAGGAGGCTCCGGGGGTGATCCCCAGCCCCGCGGGGGCGGCCGTGTCCTGCAGCCCTGCCCAAGGAGCTGCCTCCCGCCTGGGCTGGGCCGCGGAGCGGGGCCGGGCAGGTGCTTGTTGTCCCCGGCGGGAAGATGGAGGCGGCGGGCGGGGAGCGGTGATCGCCGCGGGTTGCGCCGTGAGTGTCGGCGGGGCGAGGGGGCGAAGGGACGGGAAAGCGGCTGCGGGTCCCAGCGCGGCCCCGCCGCGGGGAGCGGGACGGGCGGCTGGCGCCGCGGACAGGGGAGGGTGGGAGCGGGTTCTTGGGAGGTGGGGTTTGGAAACCTCTTCTACAGGCTGCCGCTTGCGATGACCCCGGGGGGAAGGAGGAGGCGGCAGGGGGGGATCGGCTCAGTGAATGAATGGGCGGCAGCGGCGGCGGCTCCTCTGCTCAATGGCTGCTGGGCTGATACGCACCAGCCCCGCAGCCGGTGCCTCCCTCGCCCTCCCGTATTTTGTCTCAGGCTCGCCTCGCTCGGGGCTCCCCAGACATGTTCAACCAGCAGCAGTTCCAGCAGCAGCTGCTGCAGCTCCAGCAGCTCCTCCAGCAGCAGCAGCAACACCATC